>JAAIFI010000427.1:0-22250 GCA_011032875.1 Phlebia tremellosa | reverse complement strand
TCTGGTAAATTACCTATACCTTTTCTACCCAACACTACTCGAGACTCGAGACTCGAGAGCTCAGAGGAATAATGAATTTGAACCCAGGTTGTGAATTTGAGCATTGGACAGAATTATTGTGAACCTGTACAACAACGCATTACGACTGTAGGCCGCAGTGAACATCATCTGGGGATGACATTGCTTGAAGTAAGAGATACAATACAATACAAGAGACCAATGACCTAAACACGCATCCAGACACCATACCCACGGACCACCATTTCACGTTGTTGACATCTCTTTAAGTTCCACTGGTTGTGACGGTCCAAATGCCATGGAATTGCTGATCGACGCGAGACTACGCTCCCGGGTCGAGCTGTAGAACACAGCTCGAAGCTCCAGTATGAAACGCGAGATCAGCAGCGACGTGAGCCTGCAGTTGGGTAAATATCAGTCATACATCGAGACAATCGAGACCACTATCGAACATACACGCTCAACCACTCTGGCATCAAGATGTAGAACTAGGGACTAGTCAGTGATAAACGCTGCAGACTGTAGTGATATGACTTGCGTTCGCATCGTTGCCCAATGCGATGCCCACGATATTTAAGCTGATCATGACACTAATGGGGCAAGTGCGTGAATAAAGATTTGTCGGTGAACTCGTAGCAAGACTTACCCGTAGTACAGCACTCCTGAAGCATCGGAAGACGTTTAGTGTCTTGCACGTGTGGTCGAGAATCGAAGGATGTACACACCCTCCTTGGCAATTAGCGTGAGTAGAGTGGATCTTCCCACCCCTCCGCACATTCTATATACCTTGTAGACCTCGACCAGTATAAGATAGAGGACCACGGTATCCGCAACCAGCGCTGATACCCGAGAGACCAATAGTACTGTTGTGAATTAGATTATTGATATTCCGTTGAACGACGTAAGGGTTGACAAACTGACATCTGGAAAGCGGAACGGCATCAGTCTCGTGCAGCACATATTATGATCAAGAGTTGCACGTACCGTAGAGTTGGCTCAGTGTAATAACTGAGACCACAAAATTCGCCCATCCCTTCCGCGGAGAAAAATCCAGGCTCGGTGATGGACCATGTATACTGCAATAACACTATCAGCCCCCCACTATAAACTGAACAAGTGATCACTCGATAGTCACCGCGTATAACACAGGCGTGATAATTCCCAATGAAAGAGTCAAACCGAAGAGCCAAAGATGGCGTCCATGAAGTGCATAAACACGCGTTGCGTTGAAGACTGGATGGATGTCAATGACATGTCCTTATATCAGCCTCAGCAAGTACTTGCCTGAAGCGCATAGAGTCACGATTACGTTGAAGACCATGTCCGTCCTGATGAGGATTGCACAGCTAGGCGACGGGTCAGCTTGACACATCATGAGCAATAATTGATGTACCTCTGGAGTGAACCGTCAGTAAGCTCTCGCATCACGTCGTTGAGAACTCACCTTGTCCGAAATCCCTGGCCATCTAAACTGCATGAGCACCACGATGGGCGTGTTGGCCAACAACAGGTAGCGGTTCACGAAAAATAACAGCGACAGCCAGGAGAACTTGCGGTGCCAGATTTCCCGAACTTCGAGGTTGAATGTCAAAAGGTGCTCGTACCATGTCAAGGCTAGAACCATTAGTTCGTGTGACGAGCAGGTTGGTAGCAAGAAATGCAGTGCTCACCGACGAGTGCGAATGTGGTATATGTCACCGCTCTAGCCATCGATGAACATCATTAACGAGGCCCACATTCTAGACGCACTGAACACTTACTTCTGTTGAGTGACGAAGAAAGGCGTGACTGGTATGTCCAGTGGTATATCCATTGTAATACAAGTCAACTGGGCTAGATAAATGTGCAGCAGGAAGCCAGCGATCGTGTCAGCGGACTTGACGCGTCAAAACTCTCTAAGCTTTCCCAACAGCAGTCGTTGACGTATTTGAAGCGAAAGGAATCCGCGTCAATAGAGGTAGGGATCGTCATCATATATTACTCTAGGATGCCGATGTAGATTACAAGGCATGTTCGGTATCCATGCGGCGAGGGCTTCGTTCTTGTTCGTACCTCTTCGTACCTGGGGATATTTTGATGGCAATTTATTACTGGACAGCAAAACGCTGGTTGAAGCCCAAGTTATGGAGGGCAAGGATATGATCTGATTGTTTGACATTAGCATCGAGATGCGAGAGATTTAGAGTGATTACTGCACCTCTTCACGGACATGACAACATGATAATCGAGAATGAAGATCTCCATCGCAGCTTACAGGGTACCACAGACACCCTAAAGTTTGGCCGTCAGGGCAGACAATCCCCGCGCAGTCATCCGTGAACTGAGCAACACGAAAGTTTTCCCACTATGTTTGCGTTCACGCACCGATACCAACACCCTGAGCCATATTCTCAAAGTATGCTAGAGAATGGCACACCGTTCACAGAAGTCTGATATAGAGTGAGTGAAGGGACCGTGCATCTGCACGTGCAGGGTAAAGGTTTGCAGTTCTGGAGAAACAAACAGCCCCCCGTAAGCATGCGACGCTTGATCTACGAAGGCGAGTTTGAGAATAAAAAAGGCGCACCGACTCGGATAACGTCCATAATCCTGTATGTGGTGCCTCTAACATTTGATTTCGTCAGCATTGGTGTATACCATAGCAGATGAAGACAAGGCACCGTCCTAAAATGTATTGACCAAGTTACAACTTCGAAACTGTAGCGGAATTCTCCATAAGAATGGAAGAAAAGTTACCGCGACATCATGATGGAGACCCTCCGTGTAACACGTTCGAACGGCGACTTGGCGGTAGTGGCACCGAGAGAATGTAATATCATCCATACAAGGCATACTACAGAGTGCTTATGAGGAGTCTGTATTGTATAATGTGTACAGACGCAAACAGACTTTCTACTTGTAAGACGTTCGTTCTCATGAAGTTATGTCATACTAACAGTCGAGGAACGCACTGCACTGATTCCAATCGAGTCTTCTTGGGCGATCATAGGCGGGCGATCCTGAACAGGTGCCCACTCAATCCTACACAATCTCATTTAGACGCATAACCGCTGACTTCTGTTGTGGTATATTGGAAACCGTAGCATGGAGGAAGTTGGAATCTAAACAGCGGAAGGTCGCTTCACGGTGACCGTGGACAAGGATGATTTGGCAGACGCTCGTGATCGTGTGCGCGCAGATCCAGATCTGAGTCACAACTTCACTTTAGCAGCTACCTTCACTTCGAGTTCTCGCTCAAAACGCCATGCCGACTGTTGCAGTAGACAAGGAAGATCTCTGGGATCGCCTCGGGCACAAATATTGTAAATATCTTCATCGCTACCTTCAAACATGCTCCGACACTGTTTGCACTAGCTCCCGAGGAATTTGATAGATTGTTATTCGAGTTTGGTCTTGAACTGGATGAAGACGTATACCCCATGTTACTATGTATATGTTTTGTCGCTGACCACATGATCTCAGACTACGGAGGAGGTAGATGCGGCTAGGAAACAGGGTTTACCTGCAGAGCGACCGGTGCGTTCTATACGATCAAATCTAATCCTGATCTCATGCCATCCTGTTCCTCCTACAGCAACTCAAGATAGAAGTACCTGCTAACAGGTTCGGTGCGATGTATATACGAGTCTTCACTGGTCTAACTGACTGCGGCTTTAGATACGACCTCTTATGCATCGAGGGTATTGCCCGTGCGTTGCGAGTTTTCCTGGGCAGGGAGAAGTCACCACAATATAAACTTGTGTACCCTCCTGGCGGAGAGAAGGACTTGATCACAACGACTATTGATGCAGAGGTATGTGATAATTCTCTCAGCTACCAGCGCAAATGAGGTTGAGTCAGTTGGATGTAGACAAAACGAATCCGACCGTATTTTGCGTGCGCGGTCTTGAGAAACATCAAATTCACCGAGAGGTCATACGCATCTTTTATCGACCTTCAAGACAAGTTGCACCAAAATATCTGTCGGCGTAGACAGTTCGTTGCGATCGGTACCCATGATCTCGACACACTCAAGCCTCCCTTCTCCTACGAAGCACGATCGCCGAAAGACATCAAATTTGTACCTCTGTCAAAGGACAAGGCTTACACTGCCGAAGAGCTTATGACTGTCTACGAGGTGAGTTTCGTCCACGCGCAACAAATCGACTCGACCAAGAGACTGAGCCATTGTTTCAGTCAGAGAAGCACCTAGCGAAATACTTGCCAATCATCAAGGATTCGCCTGTCTTCCCCATCATCTACGACCAAAATCGTACCGTCCTGTCGATGCCTCCTATCATCAACTCTGAGCACAGCAAAATCACCCTCAATACGCGAAACATCTTCATTGATGTTACGGCTACTGACTTGACTAAGCTGGGCATCGTCGTGAACATTGTGGCAACGATGTTCTCAGAGTATTGCGAGAAGCCGTACACGTGAGTTTCGCGTATTACGCCATTTTATGACATGCTAAAACATTATGGTCAGAATTGAGCCTTGTAAAGTGGTCTATCCTGATGGGTCGACCCGCATCACTCCAGATCTCAGCTATTTCACGATGACCGCACACGCTTCATACGTCAACTCATGCACAGGTCTCAATGTGACATCGGCAGATCTCGTTAAGCTTCTAGAAAAAATGACTCTCATCGCGAAGGCAGATCCTGTTGACCCTGATGCAGTCTCTGTCCAAATTCCTCCAACACGGCCTGATATCATGCACGAGTGCGATCTCATGGAGGACGCGGCCATTGCATATGGCTTCAACAACCTACCAGACACTTTCCCGCCTACCAGTACGGTCGCGCAGCCTCTGGAACTCAGTAAGCTCAGCGATATTATCAGGCACGAATGGGCCCAGGCAGGCTTCGTCGAAGTGCTCCCCCTCATCCTCGTAAGCTTGAAGACACTTCTTACTCTCACCTCTCCATACTTACGTTCGCCGTGCTTAGTGCTCGCGCGAGGAGAACTTCGACTTCCTGAACCGCAAAGACACAGGCAAGCTCGCCGTGCGCATCGCGAACCCCAAGACGCTCGAGTTCCAGGTCGTGCGCACCTCGCTGCTGCAGGGCCTGCTGAAGACGATCCGTGAGAACCGCTCGCACCCGCTGCCCGTGAAGATCTTCGAGACGTCCGACGTCGTGTTCAAGGACGCGTCGTACGAGCGGCAGGCGCGCAACGTGCGCCATGCCGCCGCGGTGTGGTGCAACAAGACCGCAGGCTTCGAGGTCGTGCACGGCATGCTCGATCGCGCGATGCAGATGCTTGAGGTGCCGCTCATTTCCAGCAGCGATAACAAGTCGCCTACGGGATACTACATCAAGGAGCGCGATGGTGAGTGTTGTATGCTTTTGGAACAAGGCATCTACTGAGTTCGGTGTAGACCCGACCTTCTTCCCCGGACGCGCCGCGACAATCTACTACCGCAGACCTACTGCGCCCGCTTCTACGCTCGAGACCATGAAACGCGCTCTTTCTATAAGCGAGGATGAGGAGATTGGTGTTCTTGGTATTCTCCATCCGTCCGTGCTCGAGAACTTTGAGGTCTCGTATCCCTGCTCGGCAGTCGAGTTCTCTCTAGAACCGTTCAGGAGGACCCACAGTGAAGTTTGGTCGAACTCATAGCTATTAGGAAATATCTACTACCGATAGAAACAATGTACAAGGGGCTTCCATCTATCAGGTTGCGGAAGACATAAAGATGATCATCCTTCAAACGTTGCACAGCACTTGATCTATGCACGCAAAGACAGGATGAATTGAATAGCAGATGATAATGTACACATGAAGGATGACTATATAGAGACATCGTGGACCTGCCCACGAAGAGGCCAGTCAAACAGCCATGTCTATCTACTTCCAGACCCAAGCAAATCATTGACGGACACTGCAAAAATTACTGTACATGTACAACTCGAACGAACGAACGAGAATAGGGCCGTCGCCCGCGCCCCGATGCAAAGAGCGTCCCACATCACCTGTAACGCAAAACGCAACTACGAAGACGATGGCACTGCAATAAGGAGTTAGTTAGGAGACGTAGACACCTGTGCCGTCTAGGTGTATGTTATCGTGGCTTGTAAGCTTTAGAAATATATAGTAGTCCTGAACCCGACTGGGTATACTCGCACTCCTCGGTCCAACATGACAACCGAAACCGTGCGCTATAGCAATCCTGCTGCACGTAAGTCTCGGTGTAACCGCGCCTCGTCGACATACGCCCGAGCGAGTCGTGACGTCCTCTCTGGATCATTCGGGTCGATGGGGATGATATATTCGCTCGGAGGCGCGAGTGGGTCTTCTTCCTCTTCCTCTTCCTCTCCTTGCGGTTCGACGGGGGCAAGACCAAGGCCTGTGCGGAGCACCCCGAGTCGCGTCCAGAGGACACCGGGCGAAGAGTTCTCCGGAGAGGAAGTCGAGGGTAATGGCAGCGCCGAGGGCGCGGGTTGTGCGGCAAGAATGCCCCTCTCCCACCGCTTGACTCTCCAGAAACTCAGCAGAGATGTGAGCAGGATGAACCATCCTGAAGGTCACTTAAGCGTCGGAGTCGATGATGTATGAAGAGAAAGACTTACCAACTGTCATGAGGAAGAAGGATAGCCACTCTGTGGTTGCATCACCCAGGAACGCGGGTGTCTCCATGGGCGGGGCAATAGGTGTCGTAGCTGTAGCGTTCAGCTTGGCGTAGTAGTCATCAGCCTCCGCGGCCGTGGCAAAAGTAGGTCTTGGTTGAGGAGCACCCGCCTGCCAACCCCACCCATCAGCTTGGTCACTTTCAGCCCACTCGTCTGCTCTACTCCGCATCGAGAACCCATACTGGATGAGCGTGATACCAAGACCAGCGCGTGAGCCGAGCTTGGCGGCGTGGGTGGTGTGCAAGAGATAGGTAAGGAGGAAACCGACAAATTGGAAGGAGACAGAGACGAGCATGTTCCATGCGAACGAGAACAGAGAACCGGTAGCAAGCGAATCGATTACCATATCGCCTGGCGTAGTCGGTGTTGATGGCGCATGGACGGTGGTCTCCCAGTAAGGAGGTACAGCATCAGCTTGGGCAGATGCGTACGATGGAGGCGCATCCTTCTGTGACTCTTCTGGAACAAGATAGGTGCTATCGCCTGAGATGGGCAGCATTGTCAGATAAGAGCGCTTGGCATGATAGATGGAGATGGGAACAAGAAAGCACACGCACCATCTTGGATGCGGATTCCCGTGGTTGGCTTCGCGGTAACGTTCGCAAACACCCCGTCGTTCTGTGTACCGCCCCCGACTGCACCCTCCACACGAGGACCGTTCAGGCCAAGCCGCTCGACGTACTGACTTGGGAGCACCCGGGTAGCAGCTGACCGCAGCCAGCCACCCGTTCTCCTTTGAGCGTTCGCAGCGACTGCGCTGAAATCAGGAATGAGACCATTAGAGTTGCCTTGAGCCTCGAAACTGAGGGCGTCCGCTGGTGGCGACCCTGGTGGCGGTCGAGCCCAGTCTGCGTCATAGTCGACTCTCTCGAAATCGTAAGGAGCGGAGCCTGCATGAGGGGCAGACGATTCAGATGGCTCGTCGTGGGCGAGCGAGTGGTAGCCGTTGCGATTAGGTTGAGCTGTGCTACGCTCGTCGTCTTCGCCATCGGACTCTAGGAACGCGGCCTCCATCTCGTTCTGGGCATCTGGATCTTCACGGGGATTTGGCAGGGGCGCATACCGGGCAGGCATGGGATGGTGGTGGTTGAAGAGAAAGGGTAGTTGGATGAATGAAGAGAGAATAAATGGGAATAAATGTGGTGGTCTTGCGTGGTCGTCGTGGCTGTTGCAGTTCAAAGGCTGGACTGATGCCACCCAATCAAAGTTGCACCACCTCTGGTTTAGGCATCCCACCACACGTGGCTATGTGGCGTCTAGGCGAGCCCGCATTTGAGCTGGCAGCTGAAGTGGCCTTTTGTTTGCTCATGGTCAGCTACGGGAACTGACTTTGGGATATATAGCACGGCTCTGCCAAATTATCGGCTCTGCTGCGAGCAAGCAGGGAATATTAATTTGAGGCTGGCCACAAGCGATGTGGCCCCGATGACCACGAGGGGTGTCTTGGGTCTCGCTAGGTATCGATGTGTACAATATCTTAGATATTTGAACTAGCACGCTCACTCTCGACGATAGCATTTGTTGGTGAGTGCAGAGTACCTCTACTTATTCTGTCAAACTCGTTGGGAGTTGTCTAATTTTCTTCACTGCTTTGTACTCAGTTGCACAGCTACTTCCCGAACAAATAGCCCACAGATCAAAGAGGATTAGATCAAACTTGCGATCAAAGAGCTCTGAAAAGTCAATGCGATCGTTCACTACAGACAGTCGTATAAGATACCACCACAAGATTCCGAGTCGAGCAAAGAAAACTCCGTCTTCGTACTGACCAGCGCTGTCTTGTAGCTCCTGTCTTATGATTCTTCATGGCCGAACCTTCTCATGCATGCTTCATTACGCACCCGGGACACCCGGTGATGCGGTACTGTCAAGTTCTCCAAGGACGCCCAGTCACGGTTATATAGCCCAACAACTTCCATTCAAGCTCTCTTGAGCCCATAGTACGACTTGCTGACGGCCAGCAAAGCAGCTCAACTGAGATCCAGGTATAGGACAAGCGCAACATGGTACACTTGAAATCGCTGTACCCGCAGCCCCCTCCGGTGCCAGATCTCAACATTCATCAGGGTCTGTTCAACGCCCCAGGACAGGCTGACCTACCGAACTATCTCGTGCAAGTTGACATTTCGACAGGACGCGAGCGAAGGTGGTTTGAGTTTCGCGACTTGGTCTACGATGGCATGACCGCGCTCGCTGCACCAGCCTCTGCTGGAGGTCTGGGGGTGGATCCCGCAAAAGACATTGTTGGGATATTCAGTCATAACTGCTTGGTACGTCCGAATCTTCAGTGCGCCACCCGTGAAGATGAAGATCTCTGACGTTGATAGAACTTTAGGACTACATTACACTGGTGAACTCGCTACTGGCTATCACGGTCCCATTCGCGATGCTGTCCGCATTCTCAACTCCGTTCGAGCTCAAGCACACGATGCGTACGGCGAAAGTGACTGTGCTGTTCGTAGAAGCTGGCTTGCTACCCAAAGCCCTAGAGGCTGCGAAGGAGGTTGGACTTCCTGACAGCGCCATCCATCTCTTGGAAGGCAAAGCCGCCGGGAGGAGGAACTTCCAAGACATGATCCATGACGTTAGGACGCGTGGATTAGATCGGGTAGCCGCCAAACCAGCGACGAAGAACACGCTGGCGTATCTCGTGTTCTCCAGTGGGACGAGTGGGCTGCCGAAAGGTTCGCGTCTATCTCCCCGAGTCGTATCATGTCACTTAAGGCGCACTCATGTACAGCGGTAATGTGCTCCCACGGGAATGCATGGGCTATGATCTTCAGTACCGGTACTGCGAAAGCTGTCGATGATGGATTCACGAAGGTACATAAACGGTGCGGCCGGTTGAATTTGTTTCGCTAATTCGCGACGTTAGACCCCACCACCAACGGAACAGCCTGTAACACTCTTGTTTCTGCCTTTCCACCACGCGTACGGTCTATACCTGTCCGCAATACGACCGTTCTCCGTCCCGATAACCACCCTGGTTTTGCCGAGATGGGATGTCAACGCGGTTATGAAAGCTATTCCCAAGTGCGTTGTCCATACGTTCAATGTCAATCCTATGCATCACTTCCAGAACTCACAACTTACGTGAAGATACCGTGTTAACGTCCTACCTATGATCCCATCCGCGATGCACCAGATGGTCCATCATCCCGATCTCGAACGCACAGACTTCAGTTCGCTGCGCGTCGTCTTGACAGGCGCAGCGTACACACCTCCCGCTCTTGCCGAGAAGTTCAAGAGCCACGTCAAAAGCGTGTCACACATAAACGAAGGTGCGTTGTTCAGATCCACTTACGCGCCTGATCTTCCCCTCACACCACGTCGCGCTCTGCAGGCTACGGCGCGTCTGAAATGGTATCGCGTCCCGCCCCCCAACACTAACCAGCACTACCACTGACACTATCTTCACCGTACAGACCCTGACCATCGGGCGCAAATTCCCTCCAGGCTGCTTCGGCCTCACCTGCGGGCCAGGGTGCACGGGCGCGCTTTCCCCAGGCGTGGAAGGTAGGATCGTGCGCGCAGACGGCACCGACGCGGACTACGACGAGCCGGGCGAGTTGCACGTGCGCGGCGAGAGCCTCTCCCCGGGGTACTTCAACAACGAAGCGGCGACGCGCGAGACGTTCGTCGACGGCTGGTTCCGCACCGGCGACACGCTCAGGGCTGACAAGAACGGCTTACTCTAGTGAGTCAGCACACTCTCAAACATACATAGATGTCGATGTAGGGTATTGACGAGAGGCGGGGTGTTGCTGAACAGCTTCGTGGACCGGGCGAAGGACACGCTGAAGGTGTCGGGCGCGCAGGTCTCGCCGACGGAGATCGAGGAGGTGCTGCGCGCGCAGCCGGACGGGCTCATCGCGGACGTGTGCGTCGCGGGCGTGTCCGGCGGGCGCACGGCGGACGAGAAGAACCCGCGCGCGTGGGTCGTGCTCAGCGCAGCGGGCCACAGGCGCGGCGCGGCGCAGACGCTGCAGGTCCTCGACGCGTGGGCGAAGAAGAATTTGAGCAGCTATAAGTGGCTGAGGGGTGGGTTTGAGGTTGTCGACCAGGTGAGTGTGATGTGGTGCGTGTACGTGTGAAGGGGAGATGCTGAAGTGTTGGGGCACACTGCAGATCCCGAAGAACCCGACGGGCAAGGTGATGCGGCGCGTCCTGCAGGAGCGGTACGAGCAGACGCACGGTTCAGCTGCGAAGGCGAAGTTGTGAACGACGAGGACGGACTCTGAACAGAGACGCTACATGCATCGCCTCTATTGCTTTCCTCATGCTCATGTCTACATATTGTATCAGTAGCAGCATATCTTGATTACATTGCTTACTATACGTCGGGACTTCGTGCCTCGTACCGAGCTGTGCGAATGTTTCCGCAATATTTGCGCACACAGGTACAGATTACAGGTACGTTCCCGAGCCTACGGGAAGCCTCGCTTACTGGTGTTATAATCGGTCCTCGGACCATGCATTCGATGTATGGTGACCGGCGTACCTGAATGATGAATCCCGACACGACTGGGCCATCGCCCATCGAGCATCGCGACCATACCGCTGTCTCGCTTCTCGTTACCGTACCTCTCTCCTTGGGCCTTCTCCGAAGATCTCTCCTCTCGCCCTCCGCTCTCGTTATCGATAATCTACATCGGAGTCGCCACGGTTCCTGGATTGCTAGATCCTGACGCGACTCGCCCTGGACCATCGCCCATGGCGACCGCCGACCATCCCTCGCGTACCTCCCCACCCCTCCCCTTCTCCAGTCTCCACTTCCAGCCCTCTCCGCAGATCTCTCGTCTCGTCCCCCGCTGGCGGTATCATATCGGGCAGCCCGCCGATACCGAATCTCGAGTCGTCCGAGCCGCCAATGGACATGCTGTAGCCCGACCGCTCTGGAGGCGCACGCCCCGCCCGCGGCCCCGCCACGTCGAATTGTCCAACCGTCGAAATTCGGAATTCGGAACAAGACGCGGACGCCACAACTCTCGAGGTCCGAGTCCAGCTGTCTATTCATCGGATATGCAGCACCCGACAACGCCCACGAGTCTAGGTTCATAACTTCATATGTAGTTCAAAGTTCTCGCCACGAACCACCAGACAACATCGCGACAAAGTTAGCAGGAGCATGAAGTTCAAACTTCAAACTTCAAAGCTCCAGCCTGCGAGCTCGAACGCGACCTCTGATAGACGCCCCAAACCTCCCGAGACTCGAGTGCGGGGGCGAGCCACGTGCTCTCATCTTAGATCAAAAAATCAAATAAGCTTCCCATTGGACCAGGGCCTAGAAGAGTAGACGCGCAGCTGCTGGGGGCGTTTCGTTGCCGAGTTTGGAAACCTCTGTAGTACGAGTGCCTGCGCCGCGCCGTAATTGGCTAACGATTCGTTCCAGCGGCAGGAGAGACAGGCCGGGGAGAGACATGGGAAAATACATAGACCTGTGGAGAGACAAGCTGCAACCCGAAGCCCCGATCGCGACAAACTCACGAGTTCCTCCGTGACAATAACTTCGTCGACGCATGGGTAGGACACAAGTAATGCCAAAAAGTATAGCATTCAAATCAATTGAACTAGATACCAACCAAGCAAAGGAAAAAAGAGGATAACACCAGGTAATCAAGGAATCAGAGACGACGATAGCGCTACAAAATACAGTTGTTTGTAACTAGGAGAGGTCATGCAAAACAGCGAGCTAGCAAGCAAGCAAGAGGGAAAGAGAGCCTGACGGCGTGTATGGGGGAGATCCGATGTGCATTGTTGCAATATGCGGTATGTGTTATGTGCAATAAAATGCAGTGGAAGACACACGAAAATGGCCCTTTGAATGTACCAAAGGATGCCAATATGCCAGAAGACCAAAGAGCCAGAATGTGCCAGTGAGGAACGGGTAGATGCTTCAGTGATGGTGAAAGGTGTTCCAATTTCCACGTTAAACGGTCAACGGTTGCAAGATACACACACGCAAGACATTCAGTGTGCGATGAGCAGCGAGCGCTGCGCGCAGGGACAATGGGCTATGCGATACGCGCAGGGATAGGCGGTGGGCGGCGGGCAGGGTGAAGTGACTAAATAGGCGTAGGGTTCGATGTTGTGTTGTGATGTGATACACGGGATAGGAATGTAGGGTGTAGAGGATTGTAGGGTGCAGGGGCAGTCTATGGGTAGGTAGGTTGTGCGGTGTACGTTGCGGCGTGGACATGCGCGTATCGCTCGCCAGCCTGACACGTTCGTCCTCGTTTTGTGCGGCTCGTACTCAAACGCCAATGATGGTGTGAGGCGTGATGGGCGGGCACAGGACGGCGGTGCAATTGGGTGCAGATTGGTGGGGAGGTTGCACGGTGATGGGCGTGGCGTAGCGCAAAAAAGGAAATGTGTGTTCGATGCGGACGTGGTTGACGTGATGGGTTGCGGTGAATCAGTGGAAGGATGGAGGATGAAGGCTGATGGCAAAGGGAGAGAGGTATGACTCGTTGCACGGCCAGCAACTCGCGGCCGTCGATGGGGGGTATATCCAGCCCTGCTACGCGATGCTAGGATGCTAGATGCTAGACGATAGACGATAGACAAGGGCTCCAGGGTCCGAATCCGAGATCGAGTCCGACTGACTCGACGTTCATCTACATCGACGCAACACTTCGATCAGCAGCTGCTCGACGATCGGAATGGACGACAGACCCACCAATGCACCACCTCGTACACCTTCCACACACCTCTCCCTCATCTCCCTCCACGGCCACATCTCAAGGCTAACACAAACAATACTCCCTCGCCCTCGCCTCCCTCACCAACCTTTCCATCCTCTGACAGCTCTCCATCCGACTATCCACCAACTCCGCGAACATCTCCAACAACCTCGCACCGGGCTCGCTCGCGGGGGCTTTGGCCGGACGGCGTTTGTGGTGCGCGATCCCGTCGAGCTTGAGCCGCATCTGGTTCTTCCGCCGCGCCCAGCGCGCGCCGCGCGTGCGCAGGTTGAGCTCGACGTCGAGGTGCGTGGTGGTAGGCGAGGAGAGGGTGGAGAGGGAGGGAGAGGAGGAGGGGGAGTCGGGGTCGGGCTTGACGGAGATGGTCATAGGTGCGTCGTTGTCCGACAACGAAGACGCAGAGGAGCACGACGATGCCGGCGACGCCGCGTCCACCGGCTCGCTATATCCCTTCGACTGGTTATAGCCATTGTTGTTCGCGTTGGAGCGGGAGGAGGAGACGAGCGCGGGTGCGTCGACGCCCTTGGTGACGGTGAGCTCGAGGGCGGCGCGCGTGTGGTGGACCCAGTGCTGCTCCTGCTGGTAGAAGGACTGGATGTGGTCGAGGAGGTGCGACGCGGGCTTCGTGGCGTCGTCGGAGTCGTCGTAGGCGGAGCGGGAGGAGGGCGAGTGCGGGGGCGTGGGGAGGGCGTCGACGGGCATGGGCGATGGTGACCGGTACTTCATGATGTTATTGTGCGTGGATACGAGGTGAACGGGTGCGAGGATTGTCTGAGGATAACTGTGGATGCACGGAGACAGCGGAGGCAAAAGTTCAAGCGCGAGTGCGATGCGGGATGGGAGAGGCGATGGGGGCGAATTGTGGGAGAGTCAGGAGGGACTCGGCGGCGGGGGGTGGATGGTTATAAAGTGCTGTGGCGAGTCTCGACTCTGTGGACCAGTTGATACGCACACGACGAGGTCGGTGCCCTGCCCAGGCCAATCACAAGAGGAGACAAGCCCAGACCAATCGACGTCCACGCCCATCCCCAGCCAATCCCCGCACACGCACGGAGAGGCCAATCAGTGGGGGCATCCTCCCGTCGCGCATGGTATTATCTGCAGCCCAGTGTTAGCATTGTCAGGGGTGAGCGAGAGGTGCTCACTGAGATGCGGCGGCGAGCTTCATCGTCGTGCACTGGCAAGTGGCACTCGCAAAGGGTGCTGCGATGGAACGAGATAGGCAAGCGTTGGGTTCACGTGTCGGCGCCTTCGGAGGAGCAGTGAAATTCGCAACCTCGTCGTCGTCCAATAACATCGCCGCTCCAGGTTTAGCACCCGGCGCAACCTTCCTCTTTCGCCCCACTCGCAGCTACCATCCCAGCCATGATTTCATTGGCTGCCACGCCTGCTGTCATCATCCGTCCGTGCGTGCGTCTCTGGTAGTGCTTGTCGCCATTTCACAACGCACAGATGGTTGCCTTCCATCCTCTCTTCCAGTGCTCGCAGTCCCACCACCCGTTCCCATGCGCATTTCCCTCTCTTTTCCGAGCTCCCATCCCCATGCAAACTTTCACCACGAGTCACTGACTATACACCGTGTATCGTGCTCCGCGTTCTAGTCGTCCGTTCACTGACCAAGCGGCGTGCATCGGCTTTAACGACTCGGCTCTCGCCACCATCAGCCAGAGATCCCAGCTTCGCATTTTGGCGACTCTTGCCTGCGTTCGCGACGCCCATTGGCTCCCCTTCTCGGCGCCTGTTCGCGAGCGTGACAGCCTTACACAACGGCTGACTCAAAGGGGCTGATTCTGGCTGATCGCCCA
The DNA here is from genome assembly GCA_011032875.1 of Phlebia tremellosa. Lineage (NCBI taxonomy): Eukaryota > Fungi > Basidiomycota > Agaricomycetes > Polyporales > Meruliaceae > Phlebia > Phlebia tremellosa. The sequence continues at coordinate 7,106 of JAAIFI010000427.1, read as the reverse complement.
CCGTGATCGGCTCCCCCGCCCCTCCCATTGGCCCAAACGGCGCTAACGGGCCCTCTCTCCCGCCGGCAAGCCCATCCTCGCCTTCTTTTCTCACAGGCGCCCTTCTCTCTCCCAGGCGCTGGCCGTTCCTTCAACGGCGCTTACTCCGACGCACAAGCGCGCTTACGGTCAAGCGCCATTTTTGCAGCTTCGATCGTGACGGCGACCATGCGCGTCCTCCAGCTGCCCACCACCGTCCTCCCGCTCCTCCTCCTCGCCGTCCTCTCCCCCGTCCTCGCCGCCGACGGTGATGCACCCGCGACGTCCCTCCGCCTGCACCACCGCATCTACCACCCCTCGCTCCCCTCCGAGCCCTTCACCCCGCGCGGCGAGCTGCTGCTGTCCACGGGATCTAGCCCCGGTCTCGGTTTAGGTGTGACTCCCGCCAGCAGTATTAGTGTCAATCTGGTGCCCGCGCCGGCCCTTGAGGCCGAGCTGTCCGCCTTCGCGGCGGCCACCCAGAATATCGCGTACGACCGCGACGCGGCCCTCTACCAGCTCGCCCTGGAGCATCCTGGCGATACGCATCATTCGCAGTGGCATGTTAGTGCTGTCAAGGCGGTGAGTCGCGAGTCGCTGTATTGGAGTTCTAGTGTTCCATGATATCCAAATTGCATCGCTACACCGCAGCCCATTGAGTTCTGAAGCTGCTGCGTGTGCAACCCAGAACGCATACCCCGCTCCAGCATCTCCATCCTCCCTTTTCCTTTCCTTTTTCATTCTAGCCTTGTACAACATCGGTCACAGTTTACTAATTACAACTCCCAATTACGCCTCGATTGCCTATGTAGTGCCACGCCCTAACGAGCACCGCCGAGACGCTCACCCTGCACCTCGCCGCAGACGGCACCGCGTTCGCCCTCGACTACTTCGTCGCGCCCACCCCGCACAACGGCGCGTGTCCTAAATCCTACTCCCATAACAAGTCCTCGAAGAAACATAACAGTCATGGCGGGAAGAGTCCCGTGACGGACAGCGCATCCGGGACGACCGAGCCCGTTCGAGCCTGGGGCGGGCTGACCAACAGCACCGTCCTCGTGCGCGCCGCGACCGCGCCGCCCCTGTACGTCCCCCTCGAGCCGCGTCTGTGAATGAGCAACTGACTAACGGCTTTGTGTTCTCTTTGATCGTTTCATCGGTTCGTGCTCCTTCCGCTGCTGCTGCCCCGTTGTATCGTCTTCGGTATCGGGTATCGCGATGTCTGTGCCTGTATCCATTCCGCCCACGCCAAAATCTGCGGATCGCGACATGTCTCGGTGTCTCTATCTTCGACCGCCATCTTGCACACGCAATCTACCATCTACCATCTACATTCTCCATCTTCCAACATATGCCGACTTGTCATCCGCCGCTCGTCACCCGGTCCTCCCATGCCCATTCTTCTCTCGATTCACCCGGTCCTCTCGACCTTCGCGCGCACGCACCATCCTCCGCCGCACACCTGGCCTGCGTCTGGCTTGCTCCCCGATCCCCGTCGCGTCTCCCGTTGCCTTTGCCTTCTCCCGTCTTTGGATGCTTTCACTCACGCCCGCTTCGCTTCTACCGTTTACCGTCTCCTTTCTACCGTTAACTTCTCTCGTCTACCGTCTGCCGCTATACGTGTCACCCGCCTCCACACCCGCAGGCCCCAACTGCGCACGCCGCCGCCGCTCACGACGGAGGGCAAGCCGCTCGAGGCGCCCGCGGAAAAGTCCTTCCTCCAGAAGTACTGGATATACCTCGTCGTCGGGCTGCTCGCTCTCGGTGCGTCGAGCTGTTCTTTTCTTTCTATCTGTGTTTCTGGCTGGTCTATTCCGTTTCGAAGACCGTGCAAGTCTATTCTACGCACGCCCGCCCGAGTCCGTCACGGTGCAGGGAATCCTCATTGCGCGTCGGGTCTACCGTACCGCGTGCCGCGTGGCGAGTTCCCGTGTCGGGTTCTTGTGGCAGGCGAGTCGCGTACGCTTTGATGTTCGTATCTAGCCTTGCAACTGCGGCGGCGCGCGTCTCGCTGCATTCTTTGTTTCTTGCTACTACCTGTGTGTCTGGCTGGTCTGTTCGTGTCATTCCGTCTCCAAGCGTTCTATTCTACGCAAGTCCGTGCAAGACTATTGCGCGTCGAGTCTACAGTACCGCGTGCCGCGTGTCTGGTCGAGCATTTTGATTTTCGCATCCAACCTTGCAACTGCGGCGACGCGTGTCACCCAGCCGCGCCGCATCTCTGGGCCTCTAGAACTTCTCGATTTCTGCACTTCTGGATATACAGACACCTGGGCGCGGTGTCAGAGCGCTCTATCGCCATACCGCCATCGCGTTTTCCATCGCGATTCCGCCATATCGCGCCCCGTCTCTGTGCTTACTCTTCTGTGCCTTATGCTTACTGCTTACCCTTTGCGTCGGTGTTTGCTGGCGTTCTGGTGTTTTGACGTTCTGGTTCACCGCGGCTTACTGACGACGCTTTGTTCTACAGCGCTCTCGCCGGGCGGAGAGGACAAGGAGGAGGGCCAGGGCGAAGGCCAGGGGAGGCAGCGGTGATCCGACGTGCCCCTGCTCATATGCACTATCGATACGGTATCAGTATTATCTGGTATCCGCGTACAGTAGATGGAAGTGTAGAAATGCTCTATCGATTATCGATACCCCGTGTACGATGTACGATGTACACCCTCTCGGTTCAACTTTTGCCAACTTTACATATTTCCCGCTCGTTTGCATGTGTTCAGGTTTCGATCTGCATCAGATATTTCTATCGAGAAGTCTGCTTTACAAGGTTCAGGTTCGTCCGGAAGTCTGCCACGAGCCTCCGCCGGGACAATGCATGCACGATGCTGTGTTCGCTGCTGAGGCTGAAGCTTGAAGCTTGAAGCTTGGATTGTTTGACGGTGAGCGCTAGCGCTGGTTCTATCGTCGGAATTGCTCAACATATTGCATGTGCAGGCAAATGATCTCTATAACTTCAAAGGATTCTGGACGCTTGGAATGGCCGTATGTCGCATGCATATGGTGTGTCACAGAATCTAGACGAAGATATTCACTGTCTGCCTTGCTCAAGTGCTCACGATTCGCCGCTCGCCGTACTTCATCTCCTGAATCCTGGAACAGATTGGAACCCAATCAACGTTCAGTGTTCAACCCTCGCCTCAACCAAAGAGAGCGTTCAGTTCCACCCTTGCTTCGAATTCCCCCGACGCTTTACTATGGCTGAGACTTCAGGCTTCAAGCTCCAAGTTCTCAACTTCCATTGACAGCTTTGGGGGCAAGCGCCAGTCCTATCGTCAGCAATGCGTTCAATTAGGCGTACGGCATTCGCGTGAGGGTTAGACACGATTTCAGGCGAACACCTGACCTGCGGTTCTGTGGTTATCTTCCTATCTTCCTATCTTCCCATCTTCCTCTAGGTGGTCTGAGAAGACACAGAAGATACAGAAGACACACTGGCATGTGCTTGAGGTTAATCTAGTTTTTAGATTCACGTTCACTGTTCACTGTGCATCATCTCTGGGATTCTATCAGCCAGCCCTTGCTTTGACAAACTGGTGATAAAGCTGCTTTCACATCTCCCTGTCAAGATATGCTGTCCTGTGGCTGAGATTTCTAGCTGGGGCTAGAGATTACTCAGGTGAGTTATGGCGACTCTATGGCGATGGAACATACTGAATCTGCATGTCAGACGGAAGAAACACGGTGGACAAGAGCAGATGCATTGCTACAGCGCCACAGACAGCTGACCAGGATTATCTTCGTCTGAACTCCTAAGCAACCACTGCACATATGCACGCAGCTGATCTATAGGTTTAGCGAATTCATGTTCACCCTGCGGTGCTGCGCTGAGGCTGAAGCTTGAAGCTTGTCAGGTCCGTGGTGCGCGCTAGATATGTTGTCAGAATGCTGAACATATGTGCGTTTGACAGGTATTGAACATTCTCGCAAGGGAAAGAACGGCAGCTGACCTTCATTATCTTCGTCTAGACTCTCCGAGCGAACACAACACATGCACGAGGCTGAAGCTCGAAGCTCGTCGATTGATTTATTGCAGACTAGTAGTGAGCGGTTCCCCGTGGTCGGAATGCTGAACATATGTATGTTTGACAGGTATAAGGCATTTGTGCAAGGGCGGATGACCGTGATTATCGTCGCCTAGACTCATTGTACAAAAATACCATGCGACATGTGGCATAGTTACGTGAACGATTTCGTGTTCACCGTGCATCATTTGTCGAGGGTCGGAACGCGATCAGCCCCGGTCACGGAAGACCTTGCCCTTGTGTCGACGAAGACCTCCCGTGTATTCAGTATGCCATTCAAGGCGAAGAATGCAACCTGGTGGTGGTGCGTCCTAGTCTAAGAAGTTCTACGGCTGACTCACGAGTCACCCTCCGTCTTCCAGACTCGCAATTGCAATTTGTAGATGCCGCACGTTGTCGCAGTTCTAACGAACTTCGCTCTTCGAACTCCCACTACCGCGAAGGTACCTGCCCGCTATGCCGCAACAATCGGGCCGCGGGAGAGCTTTGCCTCTGCTTTAATCTGCCAAAGATTGAACGTTAAGTAGCACCCCACACAATGACCACGACCGGGGTTGTGCCTAATGTCCCGCGGCGGCCCGCACAAGTTCACAGGCAGATCTACCCCGCTCTTTGTCAGATGAAAGTTCGAAGTCGAAGCAGCCGGTAAGTGAACAATGAACAGTGAACATCTCGCACCGTGGGGCAGCTGACGACCCCGCCTCCGTCTGGGTCCAACCAGGCCCGCCGCGCGCACTGCGCGCCCCTTCCTTGAAGCCTGATCATGGGAGCGCACGTTCCTTTCTGCTTGACCACTCCCGATAGTGGCGTACGGTGAGTTCTACGTAAACTGGTGGGAGGGCAGGTCGATGGTGCCTCTGCCTGTTTCACGCGTGGAGGAGGGTCCAGGAGTGTCTGGGCTGCCGCACGTCCGGCCGCAACGAGACAGCAGGGGTGGGTATGTCGATAGCGATATCTCAATGCACGGTGGAATGAAGCTCGATATCGCGCCGCCTCGTCTTGTCAAGACATGGTGCGTGCTCCAGCTGGTCTGATAGTCACGGGTCCAGAAAACTCCAGACTCGTTTCTGTGTGTGTGTATGTGCTAGACCTCGCCATACACAGCAGCCGCCGATCCTCTTACAGAATATAAGTGGCGAGCAGTGTCAACGCTTTGCGGTCCAGACTCTCGACCTTATGCAGGTGGCTCTACTCGTGTTCGTCGTTGGAGTACGGCGATGTACCTGACGACAAAATAATCCATCTAATGCCGTGTTGGTCGTAGCAGGTTCTCGCAGTTCCTCTACCTCTTTGGAGCTCTCTCAGTCTGCTTTCCCAAACTTTGTTGTACCTCATACCTGGTTCGCATGACGCCATACCCTGCTCATTGATCATCCTTCAGCATTAGGATGAAGTTTAGACAAGTCCTTCTATCTTTTAATGTCGAGTGTAAGTTGAGCAGCCATCAACATTCTTTCCATCTATGGAAAGCGTTGTAGTTGGCCATGCATGGATCCCGATAGCGCACCTCCCGAGTACACGCAGGACGTTTGGGGTGCTCTTCACAAACAATAAGTGAGAGGTATCAAGTATTATACACGTAGAGTCCAACTGGGGACACTAGCCTCGATATAACGGTGACCATCTAGATTCGAATCGCAGGCAAGTCACAACTTCGATAAGGCCATAGTCGACGCAGTACAAGGTAACTTGAACATGCGTCGATATCTAGGAAACCCCGCTCTTCTGTCCTGTACTAATTCTTCCAATCCTCAAATTTGAGCCCCATGACTAGACCAGGTGCTTCCGGGATCTCCTTCATACCCAGACGACCATAGAACTTCTTCGCGTTCGCGTTTCTAGGGTCCAAACCTAACCACAAACCATTGAGACCCTTCTCTTCCTTCAAAAACCGTACCGCCTCCGCGATCAACCGCTTGCCCCATCCCTGCCTCTGGTATTCCGGCAGTATGTCGATGTGCAGATGCGCGGGACTGAAGGCGACGCTGATGTCAGATGCGCTTGGCGGGTTGTGTATCGTGCGGATGTACTGCTTGTCGTTTGGTGTGAGATCGCGGAGGTGCGAGGGTGTATCCGAGTCGGGATCCAATGCGGAGAGCGGGTACTTCTCGAGGTAAGGCGGGAACCACGTCTCATTGAGAGCCCGCTCGAACGCACGCGTGTCGTAGGTCCCCAGGGTGTATCCTACTACACCACCGAACTGATCCTGCGCCTTCGTGCTGTCGACCATAACAAATCCGAACCCCGTCGCGAGGTGGACGTACGGTTCGGCGTACATCAGGCCCGGAAGCTCTCCCGCTTTGTGAAGCTTCTCAGCAGAAACGCCTGCATCTGCCGTGAGAAGGCATATACGAGAAACAGCTGGGGAATCGGCAGCATTCGCACGGCGGATGGTAACCGTGCTTTGAGGCGAAGACATGGCCTGCGTGATGCTTGGAATTCAAAGCTTTCGCGATTTTTAGACACTCGCTAATGGCTGTACTAGAAAACGAACCGCTGGTCAGTTGTGTTCATCTGTATGCTTCAACACAATTCGCACTCACGATGTTCAGACCTGTTGTATTGGTATCACTCAATGAGTCACTTCTACGGCTTGAATGACCGTGTTTCTACAAGTGATCCGTCTGATCGATAAGACGATAGGTGTAACGAGCCTTGCGTTTACTGTACTTACATAGCAAGAAGTTCACGGGGTTGTGACCGTGACCTCAAAATATGACCTGGTTCACGGTTCATGAACCTGCTGTGACCATGACACTTGTTCACTCCGTGACCTGTTCAGGCCACTGCGACCTGTTCACACAGCGGTTCATGCAGGTAAACAAGCATCGAAGGTGATATAAGTCACGTACGTTGCTACATACACTGAGGTAAACTCGCAGGAAGCTCATAAAGCCCTCCTGCACCGTTCAAATATCTGGAGTGGAAAATTTGTCTCTAGTAGAAGACGCAGTTAGCGCCCGTGACTGCTCATTTAACCGCCCGTTCAAACCAACCTCTGTGACCATGACACAAGTTCATTTTGGTGGGGTTCACGACCGTTGTGACCGTGACGTGAACTCT
>JAAIFI010000426.1:0-22369 GCA_011032875.1 Phlebia tremellosa | reverse complement strand
TACTTACCGGCCGGCGACTTTCTTCCGCAACACTAATCCTGGTTGATGGCGGCGACTTGCATGTTCAGAAATTTATGAATACAGGCGTAATACATATATAATGTAATGTACAATATTAGAATACATTTACAGCGAAAACTACTACATAGATCAAAGCACGACAGACTTGATAACATAGCAGATCTAGTTACGGTGTGATAGCACAAATAACCTGACATCATTACAGAGCAAACAAGGGTCAGTCATGTCGTAAGTAACAGGCATATGCATTTTCATCGTCGGCCAAGTTTTCGAGCTGGATGGTGAGTCTCAGTCTCGGTGAAATCATCGTTAACGTCAAACACGACTCCAGGCCGTCGTCTGCGGTAAGATCCCCTGCCTATCTGCTCTGCCTCTTCCCTATTTCTCCACGTGCTTGTCGCCTCCATAGGATCTCTCAGGGGAGGCGAGGGCCTCCCAGCAGTGGAGCTTCGAGCTGATTCACCCCCGATGACGGTATTAGTCTAAATCAGCTCATTCAGCACAAGCTCACACTCGGATCATTGTTGTTACTCACCGTAGTGCCATCCTGTGCTTCGACAGAGGCATCGGAAAGAGGACGGCGGGACCTAGACAGCAGCCGGAAAGGGGTGAACATCTTGGGAGCTGGCATGTGAATCGGCGGTTCAGCAACGACTGGCACTGGAACACGGGCAGCAACGTCTGGGCGCTCATGTTTGCGGCGTCGTTCCTCAAGACTCGTCGAAGGGGCTGGTTCTGCAGGAGGAGTGGGAGCTGCTGGTCGCGAAGGCGGTTGCGTGCGGCTAGGATTAGGGTGCGGTGTCATTATATTCCTGACAGAGGCCGCGACAGAAGTGAGTGTGGTTTGAGAAGTGGACCGCTGCCGGGGCTTGACAGGGACATCTGCTGAGACAGCGGTCTCCTCCTTCGGAGGCGATGAACGCGAACGGAAGATTGTATCAAAGATGCTTCTCTTGCGTGCACCTTTCTCCTTAGACCCCTTGATAGACTGTGCTGTCACGCGACCAGACGGAGGAGGAAGCTGTGAGCCTTTAGAAACAGAGCGCGCTATAGATGACGGCGTCTTCAGAAGTTCCTGCTCGGATGGCGACGGGTGAAATGCCAGCTGCACTTTGGGAGGGGCGGGCGTCGAAGGATGACCCGAGATAGCGACTCTTGCGAACTGAGGATCGGATAGATTGCGTGTGTGTGAAGGTGCAGTGGGTACGCTTGGCGCGCGGGGGTTGGCACCGGGGAATGTCTGCCCACGTACGGGTTGCACTGAGGCGGTGGTGGTGGCAAATCCAGTCTTCGACAACAAAGATGGAGCAGGCGCTTGCGGTCGAGCAGTTGGGGCGGGCGAGGGGGCAGAGCGAGGTGGAACTCGTTGAGATGGCTCTTGTGCTCGGGAGGGGTGATCTGTATTGTACAGCCCACTCCTGTACGCGGCCGCTATGGCGGATGCCGAAGGCGCAGCTGCAGGCGAGGGTGTCACACCAAGAGAAGCCGAAGTCGAATGCCCCCTCTGCGGGGCAGTTTGATAGTCGTATACAGATAGCTGGTTGGTCGGTTGCGATGCAGATCGAGAATGGTGAGATGCAGCTGGCGGAGGATTATTATAATTACTATGCTGTTGGGTCGTGCCGATGGGGTATGGTGTTGGTGCTGGTGAACGGTATCGAGCAGGATCAGGGTATTCGGACGTATACTGTGGTCGTGGGTGTTTCGTCTCAATTCGTGCAGTAGGCTGGGGCCCGCGTAGACTGGCATTGCTAGTGCGGTGCATGAGAGATCTAGAAAGATCGTTTGGCGAGTTCTTAGCGGGGATGTGTGATACGGTGTCCGTGGACCCATTTCGTGGCACTAAACGGCCTGAAGGGGAGTGCTTTGGCGTCGAAGATCCCAGCTGAGGAGTAAGATGTATGCTGGGCGATCGTTGAAGAGTGTGTTGAGATGCGTTTCTGCCGGGCGAATGATTCGTTACCGGGACGCCAGTGGCAAACATGGGGTTTACTGTCTGTGTGGTATGCTGTGGAGCGAGATGTTTCAAAGATACATGTGCAGCAGCATGAGCTGAAGCTGTGGACATTGCCGCAGGACGGTGTTGCATCGGCGTCAGCTGTGGTCGAGCTGATTGGGAAGTGGGCTCATATGTGCGTGTGGGTGGTTGCGCAGACTGCTGGTATCCTAAAGCATCTTGACTCGTGGTGACAGTTGCCTTGGGTGGAGGTATTGGAACAGGCCTGTCATTCTCGATCAGCAATGATTGAACGGGCGGCTTCATCGGAGACATGGGCATCGCTGCGTGCAGCTGGCCCGATATGCCGTCGAGCACTGGGATATAAGGAGAAGAACGTGTTGGGTCAGCACCGGAAGCCGATGGTAGAATTACTGCAGCCTCGTTCGTGTAGCGCTGTCCATTTCCAGGGAGATGGCCTGCCACCGTTCGACCCGTACCCGGAGCAAGCGTTGAAGAGGATGCAGATGTCAGCATATCTTCGTGAAGCGGAAATCTGGACGACGGATCCTGCGCTGGGACTCTCGTTGCAGGTTTTCCTGTCTGAGCGTGACTGTCATGCTGATTCGAATTGACAGAGACAGGAAGGATCAAGTCCGCAGAAACCGCCAGCCCTGGTGAATGATACACACTGAGCCTTGCAACATTTGCAGGAGGTTGGGAAATATTGTTGGACGAATTCTGCGGGTAAGCTTCAAGGGCTTTCTTGGAAGAAGACCCTGACCCAGCCTTCGAGATGGCGACGGGTTGAAGGTACTGTCCTGACGCGGGGGCATTGTACCCTCGAGAATACGATGCATCTGCCGCCGCCGCCGGATACTGTGGCGCTGTCGACTGATAGTTGGAGCGACTGTCATTGGTCTGAGGTACAGCAAGAGAAGCTGGATGTTGTACAGTTTGGCCCGGGTATGTAGGCGCTCGTTGGTTTGTCGCTGATTGAGTGCTCTGACTGGGATAAAGTGACGCGGTATGTTGCTGGAGTTGAGCAGTTGTTACGGGCTGCGAGGCTTGAGCACGCGGAGCATCCTGCATCGCTGTTGCCACGGCGGCGCGTTGGTACACTTGCTGTGCGGGGTACGGCTGGGAAGGATACAAACTCGTCTGCGGTTGGTTGTGCGTCTGAGTTCCATAAGCTTGCATGGACGGAGGAGGCGCCGCACTCGGTTGCGCTTGATTGGAGGCAGGTTGTGGCTCCCGCGGACGGTTTTGAGCAGTCGATGTGGGTGTTTTGGTACGCAAAAGCGGGGTTTGAGGATCCGCCGGACCCTGTCCAGCGCGAATACTGACTAACTGCGGTCGAAGCTGTTGAGAGCGGATAGAACCTACAAATGCACCACTCTGTGCCCCGGTAAGCACAGGACCAGAAACTTGAGGATTAGACGCAAGCTGGTGCTTCGTATCGATCGATTTGCTCGAATCGTTTATATGGTTTTCTGCTGCGGTACGACTGGCCTTGCGCTGCTGATAGGTTAGTCTCGCGCGAGAACTTTTCCATCACTGCAACGGGACATACCCGTTCCCTGGTCATCATCCTTTCAGTCTCACTTCCTGATGGCCCAGACGGATGAGGATCACTGTCAGGCTCTCTTGTGGTGCGACGCCGTTCAGTTCGATGCTATACATGGCCAGTCAAAACCGACTAACAGCGGGTCATACAACCACTCACCGCTGCGCGCTCCCTTCCAGAAAGCTCCTGCTCGCTGCTTGAAATTCCTGAGTCTTGTCCCGTTTGTTGCAACAAAGCCCGTTCGCGGTGCGATCGGTGACGCTTTCGCTCCTTCTCAGGTACTTGAGGTGGGATCGTCTGAGGTGCGTGCTCACCCACGCCTCCCGATCGCGCGGTATGCGTATGCAGAGTCGCGGGTAAAGCTACATTAGAGCTCGATGATGGAATCTGGTCGGTCAGAAAAGGACCTTGTCTAACCTAGACAGCAGGTGCCAGAGGTCAGGCAGGGAAATAGTCGGCATACAGTTACTCACCGAGGTTCTATCATCTGCTCTGTACTTGCTACTGGGCTGAGCTGATGACTGGGGAGGTGCAGCTTGAGGATAAGTGGCATAGTACTGGAGCCCTTCATCTCGATTTCTATCTCTGGAAGACCCAGCTCGTTCAGTTTCTCGATGTCGACGAGCACGGTCTAGCTCCTTCTCCTCTCTACGTCGCTCGCGTTCTTTCTCCCTCTCCCGTTCCGCCCGCCGTCGCGCCCTTTCTTCGTGTCGTATTTGTCTCTCTAGCTCCTTATCCCTCTCTAGAGCTTGATCTCTGGTCCTATCTGCTTCAGCAAGAGTTTCCGCAGTCCGCGGCCTATCTCGCGTGACTTCGACGTGTCGTCCGGACATCATCCTTTCCTGCTCTTCGGCGATTTTCTCTCTCTCCTTCCGCTCTCTCCGCTGTTCCCTCGTTTCCTTCTCTCGGTCTCGGTCCCGGTCGCGGTGATGTCTCGACGACGATGTGGGGTCGTGTGTAGACTGCACAGGAGGAGGTATCCAATACGTCTGGGTGGACGCAGGTCCTTCAGATGGAATGGCCGCTGTAGCGTAGGCCGTTCGTGGTTGCTTGGTAGTGGTGCGGGAACTCACGCCGTATTCCGCAGGATAGAGCCTTTCTTCAGATGAACGAGGGCTCCGCCTATCTGCTTTCCTCTGCAGGTACGCGCGCATATCATAGGCACCATGAGTGTTATCTTGGACGTGGGTACGAGACGAACTGGCAATGGGAGGGGCGGGTGCGGCTTGACCCTGAGAAATTGTAGCATAGGCCTGGTTTCCCGCCGCATTCGATAGGTGTCGGGTTGAAGCAGATCTGTTCGCTGCGGACGCTGAAGAGAGCGGGGGGACGTTCGACGCGTCCGCACGCTTGGAAGAACGGTGATGCCTGTCAGCTCCAGCACTGGTCCCATAGTCGGTATCGTGCCGGAGAGATGGCCCTGATGGCTGTCGCTGTCGGTCAGAGTCAGATTCGTGGTTCCACGACCTATAGTCATCCTTTCGTGAGCTTGCATGGTCGCGGTGGCGGCGACTTCCCAGCAGCATCACGAGCAGGTGGCGGGGCACGCTTCGGTGTAAGATGCACTTTTCTGCTTAGAACTAGGGGATAGAAAAGAAATGGGTATAAGACAGTGAAGGTTAAGGGTCTGACGAGTCAGCCTTGCAGACATGAGGCGGATACTCGTGGAGGAATGCAGAAGTCTTCAATTTACGTTTCCACTCTCAACGCATGTCAAGCGCCTCAATATTCGGGCGTTCTCTGGGCGGCCTCGTTGCCACTCCATTCCTGCTTCACGGGGCTTTTACGCCTTGTAAGGCTCTCATTCCGACTGCCGCTGCACTGCACAGGGGTCATTCAAGGGTGATCCCTCGAGTCCTTATCCCACTGCCTCCAGGCCCAAGCTTGACTGAATCGTAATACCGAGGAAGGGGGTATTTGAGAGGGGCACCGCACATTTGTCGTACTCTGTACTAGCCACAGGACCCTTACGCGGGCTGTACTTCCTTGTTCCCCTTCTCTCACGCATGCAGTGAAGGACCGAAACCGCCAGGCAAACCGGATGCAGGGAAGACCCGCAACGAGCTTGATATTCTTGTCTTCTGCGGACGATAGGACAATTTGCTGCGGTATGATGACATGGAGATATAACCAGCGCTGCGAATGGATCTGCATGGCTTCATGGCCCACAATCGTGGCGCACTCTCCGCTGTTTTGGCAACTCTAGGGACAGCACTCACCAGAGGCACCACACAAGACACTCAAATGATATCAGACACTTCACGATCAAGATCAAGCTGATGTATTGTATGCTGCGTACCAAAGATACAGATTGTAAAGACGATAGAGGGAGACTGTGGGCCGACAGACGAAAGCGAGCATGCCGTGGACACCAAGAAGGGTGGCATGACCTCGTAGTTCTGCAGCAATGTCGAAGGGAATGAGGGCGAACCCAACCAACTTTGTCCAAGACGGAGCAAAGCGGCATTCATTGCCCTATCGACTTGCTCTTACACGATTTTGACTCACTACCGACAGTAGACAGCGGCAAGGCTGGTGGAAAGCACGAAGCATTCCCTGTCGAGACAATTTAAGGATCGTGTGGTGAGAAGAAAGATAGAGAGAAAAAAGACATGTAAACTTAGCAGCACACTATATGTTTCTGGATCCCCTATACTGTGGTGTTCTTGATTCCTGGTGCATCTTCAAGGAGAAGATGGAGAACACAACAGAAGATACGCGTGGCCGCTTTTCCTCTTTATATGCACGTGATGGCCATGATTGGTAATCGATTCTCACGGGGCGTTCGCGCCCCCGCCCACAACATTTCACAGGGCCTGACGGAGACACTCTGCGCACTTGCCTGCATCAGTATCGGCCTTTTTCCAATTTCTATCTCTCTGTCCTTTAACATATACCTCTCTGTTCTCTATATCATTCCAAGCACTACTTCCAATCCGCGCTTCATTTCCTAATCGCCATGGTATGTGCTTGTGTTTCATGGAGAAGTCGTCTCAGTAACACAGAGGCTATGCGTCATACTTAGAGCGACAACATGGAAGTATTGGATGAGAAAGTGAATGGTGGTCCGCCTATGGAGATAGAGGAGGTTGTTTCTGTCCGAGATCGTGCGTGTTGACTCGTCACTTCCTACATATTCGCAGCAATTGACTAGTGGCGTGTGGTCGGCAGACGAGGCGTTTGCAGCGAAACATATGCCAGACCTGGGCCATGAAGTCAAAGAATTCAAGGTCTTCAGCTGGAGACTGACAAACTGGAAGAAACTGGAGAAGAAAATTACCAGTCCAGAGTTTGACTGTGGTGGACACCGATGGTAAGTCGGCATTACATCTTTTTCGGCTAAAGCTCATTATCGGTGAAGGCGAATCCTCCTCTTTCCGTTCGGCAACTCTAACGCGCCACCAAATGACACAGTGTCTGTATATCTAGACTACGCTGACCCGAAACGAGCACCGGAGGGCTGGCATGCTTGCGCTCAGTTTGCACTCGTTATCTCTAACCCACACGATCCCACAATATATACCGTGAGCCGTGAGTGTTGTCTCCATGATCTATGCGAGGCGTTAGCTCACCATTGATAGACGCACACCACCGATTCATCGCCGAGGAGTGCGACTGGGGTTTTACACGCTTCAGCGAGCTTCGCAAGTTATTCAGTGTGCAGGACGGACATGGTCGCCCTACTATCGAAGATGAGAGCGCAGACGTCAGTGTTTTTGTCCGGGTATTGGAGGACCCAACTGGAGTATTGTGGCACAACTTCGTGAAGTATGTCTCCGTTGTTCCAGCTATATTGTAATTGCTGATAGCAGGAATCTAGCTATGACTCCAAGAAAGAAACTGGTTACGTTGGTCTCAAAAACCAGGGAGCTACATGTTACATGAATTCATTGTTGCAATCGCTGTACTGCACTCGATATTTCCGGAAGGTAGGGGTGGTATCTGCGTAAGTGTATCCCTCAATCTCAACCTCTTGATCAAACAGGCCGTATATGAAATACCTACCGAAGACGAGCATCCCACAGAAAGCGTCCCCCTTGCTCTACAACGTGTCTTTTACCATCTGCAAACGTCAGATCAGCCCGTTGGTAAGTCGAAGCAGTACAGGTAGGTATCCAATTTTAATCCTTTCTCTGCAGGAACCACGGAGTTGACGAAGTCATTCGGATGGAAGTCTCTGGATTCGTTTTTGCAACACGATGTGCAGGAATTCAATCGAGTATTGCAGGACAAACTAGAGACCAAGATGAAGGTAACGAAAGCAACCTCTTATGTGACCTGTTTTTAACACTCGGAATTAGGGAACGAAAGCGGAGGGCGCTATCGCAAAACTGTTCGTCGGCAAGATGAAGAGTTACATCAAATGTGTCAACGTCGACTACGAGTCCTCCCGGATTGAGGAATTCAACGGTACTGTCATATTCAGGTCACTAGTTGTGTCATGTATCACTAATATTCTTTCCAGACATCCAGCTCAATGTTAAAGGGATGAAGAATCTCTACGAATCCTTCAAGGATTATGTAGCCGTTGAGACTCTTGAAGGTGATAACAAGTACATGGCGGAAGGTCATGGACTCCAAGATGCAAGGAAAGGCATCATCTTCCAGTCGTTCCCCCCCGTACTCCATCTGCAACTCAAGCGTTTCGAATACGACATTCAGCGAGATGCTATGGTCAAGGTAAGCCTTTTGGCTGTACATCTCATAGATCTCTCGTCATAATGCCCTGTAGATCAACGATCGTCATGAATTCCCATTCGAGATTGATCTCGGCGAATTCCTGGACGAAACAGCCGACAGAACTCACCCTTGGGTCTACAAGTTGCACGGTGTGCTTGTACACTCCGGCGACTTGCACGGCGGTCATTACTTCGCGCTGATCAAACCAGATCGCGAGACGCGTTGGCTCAAGTTCGATGATGATCGTGTGACCCCTGTCACGGATCGCGAAGTCCTGGAGGAGAACTACGGCGGAGAGGCCATCAATGGTTTGGTATCGCCTATGCAGCGGAACCAAGTCCGCGCCATGAAGCGATTCACCAACGCATATATGTTGGTGTACATCCGAGAGTCAGAAATTGACGAAGTCTTGGCTCCGTTCAAGGAAGAAGACACACCAGCTCACTTGAGTGAGTTCGTGTTTCTTGTCGTCCTTTTACGGCTATTGACCAGTTTTGACAGAGCGTCGGCTCGACGAGGAACGCCTACAAGTCGAGGCTAAGAAGCGGGAGCGTGAAGAACAACATCTTTACTTGACCGCCAAGGTAATGACAGTGATCCCTGTAGAAGAGCGCTCTTTGATGACGATCTCCTGCAGGTCATTACCGACGAGACTTTCAACCAACATGAAGGGTTTGACCTTGCCAGTTTCGACGAGAGGAATTGGCCTGCTTCGGACTTACCAACTTTCCGCGTTCTGAAGAACGAGACGTACAGCACTTTCAAGCAGAGGGTTGCCCAACACTTCAATTATCCCGAGAATCAGATTCGTCTCTGGGTTCTGGTCAATCGCCAAAACAAGACAGTTCGACCGGACACGCATATACCGGAGAACGAACCTGCTTTGAGTATGTCCCCCCCTTCCTGACTTAGGCTAGGATATTCACTTTCATTTCAGCCGTCGAGGTCATCAGGAACAACATGGCTGTTCGGCAGCAGAATGACCTCCGATTGTATCTAGACGTGATCCCTGATCCTACTAGACCAGAGATCGCCGCTGGGTCCATCATGATCTTCCTCAAGCACTTCGATACATCAAAGCAGACGCTGTACGGTGTTGGCAAAGCTTACGTCCTTAGAAGCACCAAAGTCGGTGACCTCGTAGGTCTCATCAACGAGCGGATGAGATGGCCTTCTGGTACTCCCCTAAAACTATATGAGGTAGGCATTTTTTTATGGTCTCTTTTATCAAGTTACTTATTCACGCCGTACAGGAAATCAAACCGGGCATGATCGAGCTGATGAAACCCAAGCTGACTTTCACTCAAAGTGAAATTCAAGATGGTGATATCATCTGTTTCCAGGTAGACATCAACGACAAGGAGTCAGTAGCTTCTATCTCTATGTTATGCCGGAAATTAATAGCGTGCATAGGATACACGATCTGGAGAACCAAGGGCTCTACTCGAACCCGACTCAATACTACGACTTCCTGCAGAACCGGGTCATGATCCTCTTCAGACCCAAGTTCGATGAAGCAGACCATGACCACCCTGAATTCAGTCTCGTCCTCAGTAAGAAGCAGAACTATGACACGGTGAGTGTCGCCATTTCTTATTGCTAAAAATTTGCGAAGACTCATTTCCGGTACCATCAGATGTCCGGGAAGGTTGGGGAGTACCTCAAACACGATCCTATCAAACTTCGATTCACTACGACTCACGCGACTAACGGCTCACCGAAGACAGTGCTTAAGCGTTCGTTGAATCAAAGTATTGCTGAGATTATCTCTCCGGCATATGCGACCGCGCAAACAACTGTCATCCTGTACGAGAAGCTCGAGGTGTCCATCGTTGAGCTTGAGACGAAGCGCAGTCTGAAGGTCATATGGACTGGCAGCCATAACAAAGAGGAGTCCACACATTCGTTCTTGCTCCCGAAGACGAGCGCAGTCCATGATCTCGCCGACCATCTGGCCAAGCAAGTCAAGTTGGCACCGGGCGGTACGGGTAAGATTCGTGTATTCGAAGTATCAAAGGATGGCAAGACGCAGAAGGAGTTCACCGGTTCTGAGATGATCGGCAACATCCCTGATCCTGTT
Source organism: Phlebia tremellosa (assembly GCA_011032875.1). Classification (NCBI taxonomy): domain Eukaryota; kingdom Fungi; phylum Basidiomycota; class Agaricomycetes; order Polyporales; family Meruliaceae; genus Phlebia; species Phlebia tremellosa. The sequence continues at coordinate 12,085 of JAAIFI010000426.1, read as the reverse complement.
GAGCTCTACGCTGAAGTGCGTGATTTTTCAAATGTTTGTAGTCCCTCGTATCTTACATCTGCTTGCAGGAAATTCCACGAGAAGAGCTTGAGGCCGACGACGCCGACAAGGTCATCAGCGTCTTCCACTTCTCCAAAGAGGTGTCCCGAACACACGGTGTTCCATTCCGCTTTGTTGTAAAGCCCGTGCGTTGGCCCCGTCGGTTTAATAGCTCAGAGCTAATGTGCTGTATCTTCAGGGCGAGAAATTTGCAGACACAAAAACGCGGCTGCAAGCACGCATGGCTGTATCAGACAAAGACTTTGCCAAATACCGCTTTGCTCTCATACAGGTTGCCACCTTCAAGCAGCCGTCATATATTGAAGATGGTGTGTTCTGCGTTATGATCCTATACTTCTGGCTGTCTTTCTCATTACGTGAACAGAAGATACAATATACGACCACAAATTCGCACCAGAAGATGTGCTCGGTTTAGACCACGTCGATAAATCAGGGAAGACACGGACAGGCGCGGGGGAGAAGGCAATTGTCATTAGAGGTTGAAGTTGCGGTCATGACTCTTCAGCATTTCTGTCACCCTGCTTCACCTTGTATGCGGTCGAATATGGCTCCTTGTATTTCTTTGTTTTAATACTTTGTCCTGGCAACTTGTACTCTGCCTTCCCGCTTACGACCAGCCCAAACTGTACATCAACTCCCAGAATCATGTCATCATTACGATATTACACAACCAGGAACAAAAGAATAGGTCAACAGCCGCAATAGACACGCACATACTACTACTTCTTTTTCCTGGACTTCTTCGCCGACTGTGGCATATAAAGCCGTTAGCCTGTGATCCGAAAAATAAAGTGAGAATCTCACCTTAGTGGTGCGGGGAGAAGAAGATCCCTCACCATCACTGGACATAACGCTCTCTGCGCTAGCACTGGGGGGTGGGTCACTTGGGCTCGGCAAACCTGGAGTACCGGGAGCGACAACGGGTGGGGGGACGGGAGACGGTGGAACGGGGGATACTGGAGGGGCGGCCACAACAGGTGACGCGTTCGGAGGCATAGGACTGCTAGACATCAGTCGTTTACTCTTCACACCGTACTTTTGTTCTGTGACGAAGGTCAATTTCCGGGATTTGGCAACTGTGTCAGACTCACGAACCTTTTTCGATCCTCTGTTGCTGCAGCTGCTCAAGCTGTGTCCGCATTTTCTCGTTATGTAGCATCTCTGTTGCAGTCTGAAAGATAAGTTGACCCCATCCCTCCACAAATGTGTTGGCCTCCGCTGCGGTCTCGACAATCTCTGCTTCGAGTTCTTTCTCTGCTGCCAGCAGACTGTTCCATAGGTCATCTCCAATAGAGCCTTTCTGCAAGAGAGCTTGCAGCGCGGGCTTATCCTCTCGGAGACGTATGATACGTGTAACGTCGGTCATGGCGCGACGGACCAGGGCTGCTTTCAGCAAAGGCTCGGGGGCCGGAGGATCGGTCTTTTGAAGTAAAGAAACATAGATATCGCGTTCTCTGTGCCGGGAAAAGTAAGGCTCAACCACTCTGTCTATTACACAGTGAGTTAGTGATGATCTCATACGCGTGTATACAACATAAACTTACTCAAGCTCCGTCTCCTGTATATAGCACTGAAGACCCACAGGCCACCGAAGACGATGGTCACATAAAGTAAAGGAACGAGTATAGAAGCCATTATCGCAGACTATGTCGCTGCGACGGGAGAGTAGCTCGCTGTTGCGAGACAAGTACAAGTGAACTGAGAAGCGGCTACTCAAAATCTCGCTTGTTGAGCTGGCAGCCGAACGCGTCGCGTGGCACCACCATCAACATATACCTCCCAGAAAAAGGCATGATGTGCTTACGTAATTAGAAGCTGTTCTCGGCCTTTCTCGGCGAGACCCGCCGAAAGTTAACAGATGTTAATAGTTTTCGGCCGACCCCAGCTTACCCCGCACCCCGGAATTGATGTTCTATCCGGGACACAGGTAAACGGACAAGTCCTTGGCGAAGTTCCCGGGTACATAAGGTATCCTTGCACTCTCTGTTTCCTGCTTTATCTCCTCCTCGACCCTCTTCAGCTAGGGCTCAAAGCGTATATCATGTTTAGGCACGCATCCGTTCGCCTTTCCTCCCAGTCTTTTGCAAGTCGGGCGGTCCTTGCAGGGCACAAGCGTCTTGCGTCCACAAAGGTGGTTCGATTTCCTTATGCCCATTGTGAGGATCACTTATTGATATGGTATGAGCAGACCCTCAAGGAAGCTCTTGAGGAGGTGATCCCGGCGAAGCAAGCTCAGCTCAAAGCTCTGGTAGGTGTCACATCGCACCTAGCGACTTGAAACCTTCTCAACTGTCTGATATCGGGCGCAGAAAACTGAACATGGCCAGGCGTCGTTGGGAGATGTCAAGGTATGCAACCTCTGAGCTGAGCGTGAGAATCAAAGCTCATGTCAGCTTCAGGTCGAGCACCTCATTGGAGGCATGCGCGGATTGAAGTCGATGCTTTGGGAGGCTTCTGTCTTGGATCCAATTGAAGTGAGTCCCTTCTAGTCAGTCCCTCGTTAATTAATGCTGATCAACGTCATAGGGTATTCGCTTCCATGGCTTGACCATTCCTGACTGCCAGAAATTACTGCCCGCTGCTCCTGGCGGAAAGGAGATCATCGCCGAGAGTATGCTTTGGCTTCTACTAACAGGCAAGGTGCCCACTGAAGCTGAGACGCGTCAATTGTCTCGCGAGCTCGCGGAAAAGGGAAAGTTACCTACACACGTTGAAAAGCTTATTGACTCGTGAGCATCACTGATTCAGTCGAATTCGTACGTCTCATTGCTACGATCGCTGCAGCCTTCCTACCACTCTGCACCCAATGACCCAACTGGGCATGGGCGTCGCCGCATTGAACCACGACAGTGCATTTGCTGCTGCGTACGAGAAGGGCATCAAGAAATCGGAATACTGGACATATGCACTGGAGGATTCACTGAACCTTATTGCACGACTTCCCTCCTTAGCTGCACGAATTTACAGGAATATCTACCACCCAGGACGACCCATTCCTAGCACGAACAATGAACTTGATCTCGTTGGTATGTTCGTACGAACATCAGGTGGAATGTTTGCTGATTATCTATCTACCAGGGAACTACGCAAATATGCTCGGCTACGGAGGCAACCACGATCTGACGGAATACCTTCGTCTCTATATTTCCATCCACGGAGACCATGAAGGAGGCAACGCTTCGGCACACACCGCTCGTAGGCACTTCGCTTCTGCGGCACTGTTCGTTCCGCTGACGTAAACCGTGCCAGATCTCGTTGGTTCCACCCTCTCTGACCCTTACTTGTCATATGCGGCGGCTTTGTACGCGCTTGCCGGCCCTCTACACGGGTAAGCTATTCAACGTCCCGTCCATCGGTTCATCGAGTTTAATTGTACCCATCCAGTTTGGCCAACCAAGAGGTCTTGAGATGGCAACTCAATATGCGCGAACAACTCGGGGACAATATCACGCACGATCACATCAAGGAGTTCCTTTGGAAGACTTTGAAGAGTGGTCAGGTCGTACCTGGGTAAGTGAATATCCTTCGAAACCGACTCGCAGATCTAAACTTAGTCCTTAGATACGGTCACGGTGTCCTTCGGAACCCTGATCCTCGCTTCATTGCTCTTCAAGAGTTCTGCGACACACGTCCTGAACTGCTTGCTGATCCGGTCATCCAGCTCGTGAAGAAGGTACGCAGCAATGAACTCTCAAATCGCAAATGTCAACTGATATTTCGTTTTGTAGACGTATGACGTTGCACCGGCCGTATTGAAGGAACATGGCAAGGTCCGTTCCGTGTCAAGTTTTGGTCACCCATTGTCGGACTAAATCAAATTTCAGACTAAAAACCCATATCCAAACGTTGATGCCGCCTCTGGTTAGTTATAACGCTGTCTCACTCGCATAATGGCGTCTGATGTTTATGGACAGGCTGTGTTTTGTATCACTACGGTGTTACACAGTTCAAGGTACTATCCAGAGTCTTTCATTGGGTCATCCTTCCTGAACCCCTCCCTTGTATCACAGTACTACACAGTCATCTTCGGAGTGTCGAGGGGTGCGTCTGAAATATTTGGCTCTTTTCATCTCGTGTCTGACCCATTATATCCTAGCTCTTGGCGCGCTCACGCAGATTGTCTGGGCAAGAGGTACGTTGGCGGTGTGTCTACGGTTGCTATGTCCAAAATTGATTTATCGTTACTTCAGCTCTCGGTCTCCCCCTCGAGCGACCGAAATGTACGTTCTGAGCTCCGCTGTTCGATTCAATCACACTCACGTTTATCTCTTTCTTACCAGCGTTGTCCATGGATGCTATCGAGAAGCTTATCAAGGCGTGAATGGGCTCGTCGGAAGCACATCTGCGTTGATATATACCATGAATTATCATGTATTGCTAGCTCATCTTCGTTTGTATGTACCCGGATGGAATGCAGAAGAAGCCGCTTTGCTTCGATTCATACCATACACTGAGGATCACGAGTCAGACCGTAAAGTTTTACAGCGGCAGTCGATGTCCGTGTCATATGTCGGTGAATAAATTAACTCGTCAGTAGAGAAAAAGCCGAGTCACTAAGCTGCCATAAGGAACCCCTCGTGAGACGGAAGAGCTTGTGCGCACTCAAGAAAATACATTACTTACAGCAAGCGCAAGAATGGAACAGACGAAGTTCAGTACAATATTGGACAACAAAGGTACTGAACATTCAATAACGATACTCAGGTAGTCAAGCCAAAACGGATGGATAGGGAATGGGGTGAGGATCAATAACAAGTCCAGTCCGTATAATCAGAAACGACGAGGCTGCCCTTGGGGTGGCGGTGCACCCCTGCCGGGGCCAGGATAAGAGCCCTGGGGAGCTCCAGGGCCCGGACGAGCACCAGGAGGAGGATAACCCTGCCCCTGCCCTTGTCCCTGAGGGTAGTTCTGCGGGGGAGGACCAAATGCCTGATTAGGGCGAGGTCCGCCGTTTGGATACCCTTGCGGCGGGGGCCCTCCACGCCCAGCGGGCATCTGCATTTGCATGGGCATGCCTTGGGGAGGAGGGCCGCCGCGCCCCCCGGGGCCAGGAACAGGCATGGTAGCTGAGCGCATAGGCGCACCTGGGCCTTGCACGGGAGCCGGACCCGGATCTCGCAGAGACACGGGCGCTGGACGACCATTTGGCGCGCCCTGCGGCGGGAGGGGGCCGGAGGCAGCGGGAGGAGGATTCTTCTCTGCCGCTTTAATTATCTCGTCGCTAGACGCAGCGCATAGATAAGCATCGATATAGGAGGGGACGCGTGGGTTGGACATACTCTAGCAGATTCAGGGCCGCACACAGGACCACCCATTCCACACAATCCTCGTTGCCCTCGCCAAGTGTTTGCCAGACCGCCTTTTCTTCCGGCGTCTTGCCTGTGATGCTGATTCGTGTGCCGCCACCATTGGGACCTGGGGGATTCTTCTGGATTTTGCCAAACTCGATACGCTTAGGAGGTATATTGTGTCCGGCATATGCGAAGTAGAACATACTCCAGAATGCAGCGTTCGGGTTAGGTTTAGATATTTGGAAGAGAGGTAAGTCGGCGGAGTCTGGCGAGGGAAGGGAGAGTTTGTATATCGGCGAGAGGACACCAGTGTTGGTAATAGACCATTTGAGGTTACGGGACGCTTCACATCGGACTACTTTCGATGCAGAGGAGTGCCCAGAGTCAGATCCATTGCCGGGACCATGATTCGCACGGGGCGGAAAGAGCTTGGCGACGCAGAGATCTCCTTGGGGGGAAGGGGTCAACAAGTAATTCTCCGTATTCTATAGCGCTGCATGTCAATAAAACATCTCATGTACGTCCGGCAGGACATACAAAACTGGTATGCAGGTAAGAGTACAGTATGTTGGCTGGTTGACCTAGATACGACAGATATCAAGGACTGCGAAACCTGGATAAGAGTTTCGGCAGAACTCACCGTGCGGGGTGACAATCAGAGTGGGTAGGTGGTTGGGTATCGGCGGATGCGTTGGCGAGGTATAAACCGTGTAGATCGCTGTATAAGAGGTGAGTGGGTGAGCATCTTCGCCACGGAGGATAGGCAGCGATCAGATGTATACCAGCCATCTACCGCACGACAACGAGGCCAGGATTAAGGAGCGAGAGACAGAGTTGTGAGCGAGCGAGCGAGCAGGAAGAGGGAGATGTTGGAAGAGAGGTGGTCGGGGACGAGAACTGTTAGAGCTGGTATAATTCAGGCTGGTCCACAACGAACTGGGCTGTTCCGGCGTTGCTGGGCCGGCAACGGCGCTGGAAATTAATTAAATGTGATGTGGGAATGTCCCGTTATGGGAGATTAACAGTCACTTGGTTGTCGTCTCGTGAACAAGCTCAGGCTCTCTGCTCCTCATCGATTCTGTCGGTGGCTGCGACGCTCTCGCCGTTCTCTGCCTCCCTACCACTGCCTTAGACCTGCAGCGATAAACATTGCTGCCCTGTTTTTCACCAAAGTTGTAGACATGAAAGGGTTGAAGAAGACTCTGGTAATCTTCGTCCCTCTCGCCCATCTCGAACGCGTTTGTGACCTCTATCGTCTCCACAGCTCAGCAGAACCAAGTCTCAGGAGTCGTCCTCTTCAAAATCAAAGGAATCTAAAGCGGCGGCGGCCGCTGCAGCTGCAGCTGCCGCACCTCCTCCGCCACCCCCCAATTCTGCGAAGCCTTTACCTCAGCCTTCTGTAGCCAACCTCGGCCATCTCGCGAACAACATCAGCAACCACTCTCTTTCATCCGCCAATGGCACAGCCACGTCTACGCGTGCCCTTTCTTTGAATTCTTCAGGGTCAGGTATACCTCAGCGAGGATACGCTGCTCCTGACAGGGCAGCGCCAGCACCGCCCATCGTCGTGGTCAGCCCCGATGCGTCCTCGGACACAACAATCGAGCGGCATTCTTTGGAGGGCCCAGGGACCCCTCCGCGTACCAGCACTCTCACCCGTCTGCGTACCGGACCAAAGGACACGATACCTATTGTAGGAAAACCGCCACGGAAGCAGAGAAGCAGTAGGTTCGTTATCACCGAAAAGGTCGAGATTGAGAAACTACCTCCTTTCCTGGGTATGTGGAATATGTGCGCTTGTGAAATACCGTCACACCGACCTCTTGCTTCCCTGTAGAAACGCCTCCGAATGAGCGTCCGCAGCTTTTTATCAGAAAGTTGCATCAATGCTCTGTATTATTCGACTTCAACGACGCTAATTCCGAGCTCAAGGGGAAGCAAATCAAGACCCAGGCTCTGCACGAGATGTTGGAATATGTCACCACCCAACGCAGTGTCATCACTGATAACGTATACCCTGAGGTTGTGAAGATGGTGTGTATGCTTCGCACGCGTTGCTAAGACGCTCCCGGCTAAATGGACTGTCATTGATTCCCAGTTCGCAACCAACCTTTTCCGTTCGATACCCCCACCTGTCAATCCTACGGGCGATGCATATGACCCAGAGGAAGACGAACCGGTCCTCGAACTTGCCTGGCCGCACTTGAAGATCGTTTACGAATTCTTTTTGCGCTTCGTCGAAAGCCCCGATTTCAACACCAACGTCGCTAAACGCTATATTGACCAGACTTTCGTCCTCAACCTCCTGGAACTTTTTGACTCAGAAGATCCTCGCGAGCGTGACTTCCTGAAGACTACCCTTCACCGGATATATGGCAAGTTCCTCAATCTTCGCGCGCCAATCCGGCGAAGCATCAACAACGTATTCTTCCACTTCATCTACGAGACGGAGCGTCACAACGGCATAGCAGAGCTACTCGAGATCTTAGGATCTATCATCAATGGATTTGCCCTGCCCCTCAAGGAAGAGCACAAGACATTCCTGATGCGCGTCCTGTTACCACTTCACAAAGTGAAGAGTCTCTCGATGTATCATCCACAACTGGCCTACTGCGTCGTACAATTCCTCGAGAAAGACCCGACGCTCGCGGAGGAGGTTGTGCTGGGCCTATTGAGATATTGGCCTAAAGTCAACTCACCGAAAGAAGTGATGTTCCTCAGCGAAATGGAGGAAGTGCTCGATGTCATCGATCCGGCAGAGTTCCAGAAGATTCAAGTTCCCCTCTTCCGGCAGCTCGCACGGTGCATCAACAGTCAGCATTTTCAAGTTGCCGAACGTGCATTGTTATATTGGAACAACGAGTATATTGTCAACCTTATGAGTGACAATTTAGCCGTGATCCTGTCCATCGTCTTCCCAGCATTATACACGAACTCTAGACAACATTGGAATCGGTTGGTTATATTTGTTGTCTGGTGACGTGGCAAAGACTTATCATTCTTTAGGACGATCCACGCAATGGTCTACAATGCTCTCAAGCTCTTCATGGAGATCAATCCTGATTTGTTTGACGAGACGATGCAACAGTATAGGCAGCGCAAGCTTGAGTACGATTAGTTTCTCGTTGATATATCCTTGGTCCTAACAAGTTTCACAGCGAACGTCAACACCTCGTTGAGCGCTATGATCATTGGCTGAAGTTGCGCGAAAAAGCCGCAGCTAATGCTCATGGCAAGCTTCCAGAAGGTTTCGAGGACGAAGTTCCAACACCACCGCCGCCTCCAGTCGACGAAGCCGACGTCGTCGATATCACTATCGACCTCAACGCCGTGTCGATGATGGATTCTGAAGTACCCTTGAGCGAGCTAGACGAAAGTGGGATAGAAAGAGTACCAATGGCGGATCCAGGCATGGATGTGAGTTTAGCTCGTCCAGTCGACATATCCTCAGCTTAGTATCACCTCATATAGCGCCCATTCCCTGAGGTTGGTAGCATGGAGCATTCGCCTGGTGGCTCAAACCTGCATTCGCGTCGGAAAAGTGCTCTTCCAGGTGCGGACGCATTTCGTCGTTGGGTTCACCGGATTGCTGACGGGGTGCCCGGCATTCATGGATCAGTGGACCCTACCGTGCTACGCGATTTGCAGGCGCATCGAAGTCTGGATGACAGCGGAATCAACGCCGGCGTGCCGCAGGACGGCTCATAGAATGGCCAAATTATACCACCCATTCAGGTTACGTTCCTGCAGGCACATTTCAGCTTCGTCTTGTGTTTGTGGTGGTGGTTACTAGTATGACACATATCCAGTCATCATCTTCCGTTCGCGGATCGTTTTCGCCCTTCATAGTTTATGGCCCATACACTTTTCACGCGTAGTCTACACAGTTTCGTCATATATATATATATTGCGCAGGTGCTCGCTCATGCGTATATTGCTATTCCATGGTTCCAAGTCGATGAATGTACTGTCTGGCAGTGAAGCAAAGAGTATCGAACGAGAAACCTCAGACCTCCCTAATAGTCATATAAACACGTCTGTATTGCTCTCCGTATGTGTTAACAAGTTGCAAGCCGCCTCAGGCTTATACAATCAGCGTCAGTATTCTAATGTTACAGTTACGACAGCGTCAGAGTGTGTATACGGATGCCACAACTAGAAAATCACAGGATCGTTTCGACAATCATTTAAATGGGGGTCTTCTCATCAAAGTTCTTGACGATGTATTGCTCGACGGTTTGGGCGGTGCTCATATGCTCAAGATTAGCACGGTGAGCTGTGGCGTTGACAGTGTACTTGAACCCATCCCCAGGAGCGAAGAAGAGCGCATTTATCGGAACGGGTTTACACCCCGCGTCATCGCGCTTGCGCACCGGGTTGCCCCCAGTAACTAATGATGCGCCGCCGATGCTGTTTGATCCGCCTACGAGGCAGAACCCAGGAATGACTGCACCCACCGGGCTGTTACAACCCTGGTCAGAGAAACCGACTGCAAGGGATCCAGATGGGACGTTATCCCAGTTCTCGGTGTCGAGGCTTTGGAAAAACGGCGTGGTGAAGAATGCACCTGAGCAGCATTCATCGGCACCGAAGCCTTGACAATTGCCGGCGAAACCATCTAGAGTGCATGTGGGAGTGGTATAGAAGGTGAACCAGACACTCTGGGAGAGCGTGGTAGTGAAGGCGAAAGGGAGAAGAATGAGAGGTTTGTTGAACATCGTGATGGATGCAGACAGACACCCTGTAAACAGAATAGGTTAACGGATTGCATACTTGGATTGAGCGGAACGTACGGCTATGAGAGCACTGGCTTCTTGGGTTTGTTCACTCTGCGATGTAGCGCATTTATAGAACTGAAGATCTGCAAACCTATTGAACTGAGTCAATGGACTCCCAGGGACGCCGCGGCAACTGATGATGACATGTAAGATGTTTTCTATAGGAATAGCGGCATCCCAGACTCCAACCCAGTCGTAAAAGGGAGGAGCAGGAAAACGCAATGGTCCATCCCAAGACTTGATTACTTAATGCTTGATCCCATCACCCACAACTCTCCCAACCTTATTTTTCCTTTCCTCCCTATAACGACTGGCAACAAACATTGAGTAAACAAAGCGCGCCACAGCGCTTAGACGTTCGGACTTCAAAACGAACAGTATCCTGCAGCGATTATGTAAGATATTGGAGCTCCCGTTTCGGACGATATCAATATTCACGCGCACCACTAGAATGTGACTGCGTCGTGTCGTGCTCTCACTACGCGTTATTCCACGCATGTGAACAGATAGGAGTACTTGTAGTAGCGCATTGAGCCAAATCCTAAGCTCCGTGACAATTCAGTGCAACTTAACCCTGGCCAATAACTCGAATATTTCCGGAGTTCTGTAATTGAATGGTATATCACAGCTGCAGTTCAAGCACTGGCGTGGGCTGTGGCATGTATCTGCAGCGCAAATTCCAGTCTGATTATACTATTACAGCTGTGCATAAGAGAGGATTCTTTACCTCTTGAGTCCATCTCAGAACATAGCCGAGATTAACATACTCAAGTCCGGGCAGAAGACAGACGGCGGTGACAAGCAGTATGAGCATTAGCCACTTCAAGCGCGTCATGCGAGGTACACATTGCAGACGTTATTGCACCGTAATACTGTACAACTCGAGAGCACAATGGGCACGACACGACGCAGTCACATTCTAGTGGTGCGCGTGAATATTGATATCGTCCGAAACGGGAGCTCCAATATCTTACATAATCGCTGCAGGATACTGTTCGTTTTGAAGTCCGAACGTCTAAGCGCTGTGGCGCGCTTTGTTTACTCAATGTTTGTTGCCAGTCGTTATAGGGAGGAAAGGAAAAATAAGGTTGGGAGAGTTGTGGGTGATGGGATCAAGCATTAAGTAATCAAGTCTTGGGATGGACCATTGCGTTTTCCTGCTCCTCCCTTTTACGACTGGGTTGGAGTCTGGCGGCATCCCTGGTTTGCTAATGATTCGGACCCTTCCTTGCAATACCTTCGTGGGAGTGGAAGCGATCTGCGCATAGGCACGCGCCTTGTCACTCACAGTACATTACTGCTGTTTCGAGATCGAGCTCCAAGCGTATATCTTGCTCCGCGTGGTTAAGTTGTCGGATATAGTGTCAGATATCAATAGAACTGCTACATGGATAGTAACATCGGCAATGGCTCACTTCTTGTGTCACTGGCAAATGGTGTGCCTTGGTCAAAGCTGCTGCTCCTTCCTTCCGACTGAGCGACGATCAGGTACAAAGAGTAGTGCGAGTCCTATTGACCAAAAAAAAAGATTGAACTGCTTGCACCAAAGGATTTCTCGGGGAAATCCTAAGCTGATGGTACACTGCTAGTGCTGTTATTCCAAGTACCGAAGTTGAACGAGACAGTCAACTAGATTATGAAACCTATGTGCAAACTATCGTGTAGTGCTAGAGCGAACTTGTGTAGTAAATCAAGCATTAGTTGGTACTGGAGCTGCAAATTTGCACAAACTGTGACATACTGAGGCCTTCTGACATCGCCAGATTCAATATTCGGTGTCCCCCTCCCCTTCTTTGAAACATAATCGATACATATCCAAGGTAGCGTGACACGCTGAACTTTTAACGCGTGTATTGCTGATATGTAATACAATGTCGATGCTATGAAGAGTGATACAGTATGTACAGACTGAGATTAGGGTGTAACCGCGGTACGGTTACAGCGCCTCATCTCCTG
>JAAIFI010000425.1:0-22464 GCA_011032875.1 Phlebia tremellosa | reverse complement strand
CTGACTCGTCCTGGGCATGAGATGCCGACACGATACTGCAGGAAAAACAACGAAGTTCTACCCCGGAGAGGAAGGAGGTCTGGTCTGCGGCGGGGACGTAAGCGATGGGGTATTCGATGAGGATGGCGGCGAGAGGTATTATATCCTCCACGGAGGTGGTTTCGGTTGATGGAATCTCTATTGAGGATGGATATTGAGAGGTCTATCCTGGTCTATCATAGCTAGCGCTCGCCTAATGGGCGCGTATTGTGGCCGCAAGGTCACAGCATGGACTAGTGCATGGTGCGGTGCATGGTGCGGTATAAATACCACGCGTGTTCCTTCGGTCAATACTACTCACACGTATTCTACTTCTGCTATTCCCCTCTGATCAGCCTCTTTCCCAGAATGATCTCGCCGTCGCAAGCTCTCCACTTACTACACATGGTCAGTAACAACTTCCCTTGACTGATTTCCTTGCAGTCTGACTCTGCCTACACAGACTCGAGCTCAATTACAAAAGATAAAGCTCACCGGGGATGCAAAGACTTTGAAGGTACTATGTGACGTTCATCCAATGTTGCAGGAAGCCTGCCAGGAAGAGGACCGCCGGCAAAACGATAATCTGGGAGACATAGAGGATGGCCAGGAGCTTGACTACCCTCCAGACCTCGTCGATGCTTCCACCTCGTCTTCGTTGAGTGTTACTCCACAGTATTCAACCCCTTCCTCGCCACGCTCGTCGCATATGCCCTCGCCGCTGGACGTCGACGCCTTGACTCGAAAGTTAAGCGACGTGGCTATGCGTCAGGCGTTTTTTGAGCCAGCGGAAACCTCTGTGCCAAATTCTGGACCTAGGAGGTGCCGGGGTAGGCCTTCGAAAGGTTCTCAGCTGCCCCAGAGATCTGCTCTTCAGCTCGACATACCAAAAATGCACAACACCGCTCTTCAGCTCGACATACCAAAAATGCACAACACCGCCACTGACCCTGTACCTCCCGGTGGTGTTTCCCTGCCCAAAAATTCGGCTGCTAAGCGCAGGAGACGTCTCCAGCGTGCATTGAAGCGTGCATCGGCCGCTGAAGGCGGCAATAACCCTCTTCCACAGCCAAAAATTCGGTCGTCAGTATCTCTGCGACATCAGACTCACAAGACTATAAAATCCGACTTCAATTCTATGAACTCCCCAGTCGCCCGCAGGGCGTATATCGGATTGAGAAAAACTATCTCTCCACGCCTCCGCACTTTAGAGGAGCTGACGGATGCTGGATTCAACGTCATCCATTGGGACGGCGAGTAAGTGGTCATTCCAGTCCATCCAGTGTACGGATGGTGCTGATTTCTCTGTGCAGGGAGACTATTCTTATCGTGGATAGAGAAGACCGCATTATTGCGATACTGGCAGGTCGACCGTCAGGGAAGGACTGGGAAGAAACTGTTCAAAAATATCTACAGGCTTTGGCTCGGGCAAAGGAATCGCTGCAGTTCGGTAAGAAGTGTGATCGACGTGGACCTTTCCGCACGATCGCAGTTGGAGTGTCATATGGGGGTGGACAAACAGTAAGTGACCATGTTTCCTTGATAACGCACGCTCTTATCTTGTTTAGCTTCCCGGAACTCTACGCCAGACACAGCACAACCTCGCAGTCATCGAGGAACTCATGGGAGACCCCGCATTACGACGCATAGCTCATTTCCAGAATTGTGAGCTCGCCATCAGCCAGTGTCACAGGTTTGATGTTCTGACTGCCATTTCTCTAGCCCATTTCTCTCTGTTCGCTCCCAAGCTCTACAACGAGTACAGGACGACATTGGGCAAGCTGTATACCAGATATCCCACCCTTAAACGCAATTTTCCTGGAAGCGTTTACCCAGCAGCGTCTATCAATTTTGGCCCTAACTCAGTCTCCTTCGGCCACGCAGACCATGGCAATCGTGCTGCGGGGTTGTGTTCAATCTTCGCGGCAGGACAATTCAACCACAAACGTGGTGGACACATATTCCTTGAGCAGCTCCAGCTCGTCGTTGAGTTTCCATCTGGCTCAAACATTCTCATACCGTCTGCAACATGTGTCCACGGCAATACCCCGATCCAACCAGGCGAGACTCGAACGTCATTCACACAATATGCAGCAGGGGGTCTATTCCGCTTCGTCGACTATGGATTTCGCTCATGGAAGAAACTCAAATCCGAGGATCCCAAGCTGGCGAAGGAGCTGGAGGAGAAGCAGGATGATCGATGGGCGGAACAGATCAAGCTGTGGTCTTGCGTCGGGGAGCTCCACGCGGATCGAGTTGCTTCTGGGTTCGTAACCACGTCTAATTCCATGTAACGTTTATATCGTAGCAAATTCCATGAAATAGCTCGGATTCTTGGCAACGCGCTCCGGCGATCCAAATGACCTCCCTTCACTTCGGCGCTTCATAAATGAGACGCGTCAAACACGCGACCTCTCGCGTCCTACAGCTGTATACGCGTGCTGACTGGGGGAGCCAAGCGTGCGATTCGAAGGACTTCTAGCGGTAACACATGAATACACTACTATCTGTCTAGCGGTAACACATGAATACACGGTCTATCTATGAGATCTGAGCGATAAGCCGTACATGCAAAATGAGCCACGATCTCATCGAAATGAAGTACAATAGGATCGGCTTGATACTCCGCGTAAAACAGCTGTCCGCCCACACCCGTGTAGGGGCGATAATGATCCACTGAAGTGTCCTCTGTGGATAAATTCTGGAAAACTCGAACCAAGAAGAAAGGTACCTGGTTCACCTGCACTCCAGCTGATCCTTCCAATAAAAAAATTTGAGAGATCTTCCCAGCGAACCACGCTCCCGAAGGATAATCGCCAAATATGACCTGGCTGTCGCCTACAGAGGTGGCTTCCGATGAAAAGTTCATGCCACGGCAATTAATCGTGGTTTGCATCAGCGCACGGTTGTGGAGAAGAGGTCGCCCTGGATCGCCAACGCCGCCAAAATTCCGATGGAACCGGTAGAGGCACTCCTGAACAAGACGTAGAATGTCGTCCTTGAGAAAGGATGATTGGCTGTGATTGCGGTATTGGATAACCTCGTTCACGTCTGCCGCCCAAATGTCATTGAGTAGAGTCCCGCGGCTGTCATTGTTCATGAAAACTCGAGCGAAGAGTTTTTGTAAGGATTCCAGCGCATCAGGAACAACATTTCCCACCATGACGGCCTTGATATTCTGAGCGGCACAGAAATGCTCGAACATGGTGATTTCCATCTCACCTGTAGGCTAGCCATTAGTAAGGTAGCCTGAAATGAAACTTTGCTGCCCACCAAATCTCCCGTTTGTTTCTATCTGTTGCAATATGTAATTGTAGCGTTCAAAAGCGAAGCAACGCCAGGAGTGCGTGGGTCCAAAGTTATAGAGGAATTTCGATAAGTGAAGGGAAATATGATGGTACGGTAGAAGTTCGGTATGTGGGTAGAGTCTGCTGATTCCTTGCAGGTAGTGAAGCATATGGTGCTGATACCGTTGGATATGGGCTTCAGTGAGAATCCTTTGATTTGCCATCTTCGTCGCTGTGACCAGATCCATGAAGTTGTCCAGCATCTGGCGTCTCCTGTCCGACTCTTCAAGCGGTCCCCACATGCGGACGAGGGAGACAACTAGGTTGACTGTGCACGCCGTCCTCCACTGATCGGCAGAGAGAGACCCATTGCTGGCGCTGCCAAGATTGGTAGGGACTCTACCTATCCACGACGGTAACGAGATGCGCTTTATGTCTTCTCGGATCTCTTGGAGCATAGAGCGTCCAAGGGTGGTACCAGTCTTTACTGCCACTGCTGGCACCGCATGAGAGTTAACAAAATTCCTCGAAGAGCCTATATCGGTCGCATTGAGGTTCTGAGAGCTCTGTAAAGTATCTGTGATGCCCGTGAGCGAAGATTGGCGTGATATAGAAGTGCGGGCAAGCAAAGATGATAGCTCAAAAGATGAGATGTCCCCGCTGGGTTCCCGTTCACGAAGTTTTTCGCGCTTGAGGGAGTAAATTTCAGCGATATAGACAACGAGGTTGATTGTAATTTCCTTACCAGATTGAATAGCTCATTAGCAAGCTCTCTTTTGTTCATCTGCTTTAACGTCTGGATGTTGAAGTCGAGGGAGAGCCCAGTGCCCAAAGTCACAGCGAACTGTAACAGAACGGGTTTATGCAGATGCTTGATGAAGTCTCCCGCAGTCCTTGCTGCTCGGAATACAACCCGCGCTCTATCCAGGTCCTCTTCGCCTACATCTTCACCGCGTTTACGTTTTGCTGGTCTCGGATGGGCAGGAATGCCATTTTCATCTGCCCAACCAAGCTCTATACGCTGATTGGATGTGAGCTGACTATGTATGGATTCAACGGAACGAAAACTTCCTACCATTTGTTTCAGCTGTTTTATAAGTTTTTTCTTCTTACCACCAAGTGGTAATTGAGCCTCAAGAGACATCTGTTTGAGAAGGCCTGGGCGTATTTCGTCCACTTCTTCTTCTCTGCCTCTTCGCACCGTATCCCAAGCTTCAGCCAGCGCCACGCCGTCTGGCTGATGAGAGCCAGCGGTTTTGGCTCCACCGAGGCCATCCCCATCCTGCACGTTCACGTCCATGCCCCATAGTGAGCGACAGTGGTGCTTGAGATCGGTTAAGAAGAGGGAATGCATGCTGTCGATGACGACAAACTCAACCGGGTCCCAATAGGGAAGTCTGAGGAGCTCCGTGTAGCGAATTCCGTAGGTGTCAAATAGCACCTTTTGCTCCTTAGAATCTGCATCCCTCCACCGTTCTGCAATGGCCACCCATTCCTCCCGAGACTGGACACCGGATGGCCAATTTGACATATCTAGGTTGTCTATGTCATCGATTTCGAGCCCACAATAGCAACAAAAGTGCTTTGAGGAGAAGGAGCCAAATGCCATAAGCTGTCGTGCAGCAAGGAGATCACAGATCACTGGTACTAACGCACAGCGAACAAGACAACCCTGTGGATTATTGATAGTGTGGGTATAATAGACACCGTGTCGCCAGAATTTCAGGAGATCCTGTACAAGAGGGCGTAGGAGATAGTTTATTTGCGTGAGAGATGGATGATGAGGTCCAGGAATAATGCCGACTAGGAAGATGTTCTCCACGCGATAGCGAAGATGGATGGGCAGGTTTAAACAGACCATGTACATAGCCCCGGTGCTGACTTTCTTGCCTGCTTGCTTGTTGCCAAACGGGTTAAAACCATCCATATTCAAGCCGAAGACGTAGCGACTCTCTCCATCGATGCTGCGCACGAAACGAAGGTTATCACGACCTTTGAAGTCTCGTAGGATTTTCCCATCCCAGATATCAAGAAATTCGCCATCCTTGGCACCTGTATCGTAGACATCGCGGTTCAAATGCTCCTTCAAGTCTGATCGGTTGACAAAGCGGCCTGTCCATTCCTTCAAGTTCTGGTACAGATACCGTCGTGCAGGCTGACGCGTTCGTCCTCTCTTGCGCTGGCTAGGGCGGTCGATGCCCTGTGTAAGAGAACGCCCACATTCCGGAGAGTCTGAGGTCTGCTTCGCGACGCAGTAGTCTGGATATGACTCTAGAGAGTAGCACATGAAGCATTTTGGACAGCATACGTAGCCGTCAGACTTTGGGTACAGTGATAGGGCGTCGACGAGGGATCGTACATCCAGAGGTATGTCTGAAACGATTGAATCCACTTCTGACGTTGTGTATCCGCTATGAGTAAACGCCAGCTCCAAAAGCGTGCGGATACTCATGGCAAGCCATGTACAGTAGTCGATGGAGAGATTTGCAAGGAGGTGTAGCGTAATGACTATGATGTATGAGGTAAAGACCAGTGGGTCTTCTGTGACGACAGGTCGTAGCACGTATTTTGCTGTAAACATGGATTAGTCGAGCATACCAACATTAAAGGCAGAGCGCGCACCTGTATCGACTACCTGAACTACACCCTCCTTCAAAAGGTACCTCGCCTTGGACTGCTTCCGGTACCTGCGGTTCCATTCATCTGCTTTGAGCTTCTCTATCCGATCGTATTCCGTTTGAAGCTTCGTGGTCACCGATTTCTTGAGTGACGCAACGTTGGCACGACCATCAGCGAGGATAGTATCCACATCGGTTAGGGCCTTCATAAGCCAAGATTCGTACACAAGGACGGGTTTGTTCGAGGAGCGATCAAATTCCAAGGCGTAGGGGCCAGAATTGATTGTTGACGCCGGCGTGGAAGGGACATAACCATGGTACGGCGAGGGGGGTGTACAAAAGACAAGGTTGTCCCTGTTAACCGAACCCAGACCAGCCGATTGTTCATTGCATTCAGTGAGGATCGCGGTGAGCTTGTGGATGCTGGTGGCATCTTGCGCCGATCTTATGCGGGGCGCTTGCTTCTGGTCCTTCTTCTTATGCTCTGTCTGGTTACGCGGGCGAGCATTTTCAGAACGAGAGTGATCTTGTGAAGTTGATGAAGCAGGCTTTGGAGACGGTTGAACAGCAAGCGCAGCGGCAGAGGGTCCACTTTGAGCGGCGGGGAGGGAATACACAGCCGCAGAGGGAATAGCAGGAGGAACGGGCCTACTGAACTCGCCTTGTGAGTTCAATACGCCAGAAAATGGAGGGACGGCGTCGCTCCTATTGAACGCATCTGAACTGCCCTGCACTGAGGCGTACTGGCGCTTATGCTCGTAGTATTCCTCTCTGCTGAAGGCTTTTCCAGGTACATGTCGATTGAGAAAACCGTTCCATGCTACAGAGCCGAATTCTGTGCAGGCAGGACATTGACAGATGTGCTGGTGAAATGCAGGAGGAGGGAGTGCTAGGCTTTGTCCAATAGGGGCACCGTGTCGGAGCTGGGGCTTCATGACCTAGTATGTTGTTGTTAGTATTCGGCGCATCCACACAAAAAAACTGACATACGGTCAGGAGCCCAACTTCGCAACGCTCAGCTCTCTTCCTGGTTCACGAGTCAGTTTAAGGGAGCCTGCGAGACAGACTCGCTTGCCAATCGTAACTCAGGCGCGCGTTCCGAGACAGGCAAAGGATACGCGCGAGTCTACCTGCTCGACTCGTTTCTCATGATCATGATCAGGCTATATCGCTTGGCGTATTCGCTAGTATCATGTCTAAGAGCTTTACTTTCGAATTCAGGCGCAATGAAATTGGGACAACGGTTTGCAGATATAAAAATTGAAGTACATGGGCGAGCTATTTTGATCGCTGCTCGGCAGGACCCCGTTCATGATTCTAATTCACGTAAGGTGACCGAAAAGGACGAGTCAGTGCCATAGGCCTCCTGAACCACATATCCTCCCCATACCCATGCTGTACGCCTCCTAGCCTCCAAGATACTGTAGCCGAACTTGGTAGAAACAGAGGACTACCGGATGTGATGGCTCCGGGGTCCCGTATATCGACGACAAGAGAACGACTGTCGCCAAAGAAGCGTGGAACATGGACGCAGGTCAAGCACTGCTCACCACAGGAAAAATTATCGTCTGAAGCATTTTCATCTCGACCCCATGCATGCTCCGTGACTCTAACGTCGAAGCCTCGGCTAGCATACTTTTGGGCAGGGCGAAGAGGAGGGTGACTGGGTGAGATAGATGAGTGTCGGTCCATGAAATTGACAACACCCCGCTTAGATAAGGTGAAGCGGGGATAGGCGCATATGATGCAATCGGGACCGACCACATTCATCACAAGCGTTGACCAGAAGTAAGGGATTGGCAACCACGCAGCGCGGTTGATGGAGACTATGAGGTCAATCTTCTTATTGCCCTTTGTTAAGCGGGCGATGGCGAATATTCCGGGAAGAATCTCGTAGTCAGGATCTGTCCGATGAAAGACTTCTCCATCGTACTGGTAGCCTTGCACAGTCGTGAGGTGATGTCTGACGGCGAAGTAGGAGCGGAGAGGAACATATAGATCGAGGTCGCTGGCGGTGGTCTCAAACATATTCCAGAGCAGAAGCTGTAGCGCACGAGAGCCCGAATAAAAGACGCGGTAGTGTCGCATAAGCGTAAGGAAGCGGGGTAGATCCTCCACATAAAGAGCGAGGATTTCGTGAGACCGACGCCTAAATTCCGCGCGAGACAACTTCAAGCGTGCCGCTGAGGTATCTCCCCAAGCAAGTAGAGTCTCCGTATCCATTTCCCGACAGATAATCAACTCTAGCTCTGCAGCAAACGTCCGCATGCTGCGCAGACATGGTGTAAGAGAACGGTGGCGAATACGGACTGTAAGTGACCCACCAGATGCACACTCGTCTTCCAGTAGTGAAAACGCTTGCAATGCTACACTCTAACTCCGCCGTGAACGTCCGCATGCTACGTAGTTGTATAGGGGTAAGATTAGATCGCGATGGCAAAGCCTAAGTAAGTGACGTACCATATGCATACCCGTCTGCCAGTAGCGTTGACCTGTACAACGCTATCAATTTCTGCTGTGTTCGATATGGCTTGAGGATTGACGGCAGCAGTGAACAAGGCGGTCAAACGGATAGAGAGGGAATGTATGAGCCAAGTGAGGACGGAGAGTGGCAAGAATCGAGAGACCCAGCGCTTCAATATCTCGTACATTTTACGAGCTTAGCCTGTTGGTAGACGGTCAGATCTCAGACTGAGGAAAACCTCTGAAGCCTACGACGCACCTAACACCTAACCCCAAATTTGAGGTAATACGGTCGTTGGGCCCGGGGCTTAAGCTTAAGCTTTCAATTGAGAATGATATATTGGGTTATTCGACCTTGTTAATATAACGGGGGAACGCAGATCTAGATATCACTAGAACCCCACTGAAACAACGATGTGTATTCGTGATCAGTGACTTCAACTCGCTAACTATAGCTATAGCGATAGGGGAGCAGGTTGCGCCCATGCTGAGACGCTGCATCGATTTTCACACGCGGTGCAGAGAGATTCAGGCTTCTTTGTCTCGATTATCTCGATTGCAGCCTCGGACTCAGACTAAACTCGTGTCAAATAGACTACGTCGCGATCGGGAGTATTGCCCGTGCTCCCGCAGGCCTAGGAGCCCGCGCCGCCCCGCCGCCGCACCTCCCGCTTAGTCTCACTGGTCTCTAGATCTGAAAGTAAAAAGTTCAAACCGCTGGCCTGCGGGGACCTCGAGGCCTCTCCAGTAGCGAGACCGGCCGGTCCCAAGGCAGTACCCGCCTACTCGAGTCCCTTAAAGACTGGCCATGACTTCATACGACCCTGCACATTCTCCCGTTCAAACTGTTCACCATGGTATCTCGGGTTCTGTGCGGATCCTTGAAATCATACCACACGCCTGAGATAAAGTTTGCTATCCCTGGCTCAAGCAAAATTCTCGTCGGGCGTGCTTCGAACTGTGGAGTAGTGATCCCGTCCTTATTCCCGTTGATAGGTGAGTGTTCGCCTGTTCAACATGGGAAGTCGCGCCCAGCCGTGTCTGAGTCTCTTTATGATCAGGTGAGACCCACTGCATCATCGAAGGTAGAGTGCAAGGCGCGGGTGAAGGGCAGACCTTCACGATACATGTCAAATGCTTGGGCGATAACATAACGACGGTACGATTTTTATTTGCACAGTATAGACCTTTCAGACGACCTAGCTCCACAGATCGACAACAAGTTGATTGCTCCGGGAAGCTGCGGTGAATTAGAGCATGGGAGTGTACTGGTCCTAGGGAAATCTGCCTGCAAGATTCGTAAGCTCCGAGACCACAACCAGCGTTGCATCCATTGAGAAGTCTATAGGTTTCGTGTGCTGCAAGTTTCGCCCGCGTTCTGTGAGTAGACAAGTAGTATACGAAGAGCATGGTAATTATTGAATTGCCTTGTTGCAGGTACAGGCAACTTTTGAATGGGGAGCAAGGTCCGAGTCGAGGCTCTGCGTTTATTAATCCTGTTTGAATTCGTTGTCTGACATCGCCCCTTAGTTTGGGTAGAGGATCATCTGGCACAGTCATCAAAGTGCGTTACTTGAAGACCGATGCGGTCGCTGCCATGAAGGTTCTGCAAGATATTGGCGCCTCTGAAGAGGATTGGGCAAACCCCAATCATCCTATACGCCGGGAGGTCGATGCGATGAAAGAATTGAAACATGTAAGCACTGACATCACTTGCTATTGACAAACTCATCAGTCTTTGATAGCCTCACATGCTTCGCATGTACGCCTATGTCAAGGAGACTACGAGAGTTTGTGAGTAAAGCTGCGTATATCTGAGGCGCTCCGCTCATCAAGCTGCAGACTTATTCATGGAGCTTGCTTTGTGCAGCCTGAGTGATGCTCTCACCTCTACAAATCATCGATGCAAGCTGAGTATGTCCCTTTTTTAATCGTAAGCACCGATGAACTAGAAGTACTATTGGCCAGACGAATGGGTAGCTCAAGTCATAGTCTGGCAAATAGGCTCCGCTTTGCAATACCTGCATGACGACATGAAAATGATGCATCGCGATGTCAAGCCTGCTGTACGTCATTAACTCCGGAGGGTTTTGTGCTGCTTGCTGACCTTAATCTCTAGAACATACTGATAATCGAGTATGAGCCTTTAGTAGCCAAGCTCGCTGACTTTGGCTTGTCGAGAATTCTCAGTGGCCGGACGATAAACCAGGTGCGCTTCGAAGTATCACCTCGGCTCTGTTTTTATCTGACTAGACATCAGACTTCTTGTGGTAGCCTCCCGTATGCAGCACCGGAGATTTTTATGGCCCCCACTCTCAGGGCTTTCAAAATTACTCCTGCTCATTATGGGTGCGAAGTCGATTTATGGTCATTGGGCGTGACGCTTTTCGTTTTGTAACTATCTTTGTCGCACTTCCTGCTATCGGATAACTCACTCTCCAGATAGGCTATGCGGAAAACACCCTTTCCCGGAAGACGGTGCCCGAGATGCGCATACAATACAGTGGGAGCTGTGGCCTTCTTTCGTCAGTGCCGGTGGTATGTGGTTTATCTCGTATTTGGGGTCGTTACGCTGATTCTTGAACTCGCAGCCCGAGAAGTCGTCAGTAAACTCCTGGTGACTAGCCCACGAGCTCGATTACAGGCCTCGGAAGTGTTGGAACATCCATGGTTAGCCAGGATGCGGGCTGGCCCTGAAGGGTCTACGACTGTCAGGCGTAATTAATCCTGCTCATCGCACTTTCTTGTTCAGTCAATANCTAGCCCACGAGCTCGATTACAGGCCTCGGAAGTGTTGAAACATCCATGGTTAGCCAGGATGCGGGCTGGCCCTGAAGGGTCTACGACTGTCAGGCGTAATTAGTCCTGCTCATCGCACTTTCTTGTTCAGTCAATGAATTAGACGCAGTATGTATAAATTCAAACGTTATATAACGCTGTTTTATGAAGCTTTCACTGTAACTGGCGACGGTGGCGACGTTGGGTGTTATCCAATTAGTCGGAGTGAACAGCGGCTATGTCTGTGCCCAGTATCCGTTATGAAAGGCCACGCTCACTAGAACGGATACAAGCATACACAGGAGCACTGTGGCCTGCCACCAGAAGATCAGTCCACTGCCCGTTAATCAAAATGAAGACCTCACCGAAGATGATAGCCAGCTCCGTGCCTGCGATGGAGATGGTAGCTGGGTCTCTCCATCTGCGTAAATCCAGATCCTGTAAGCCGTGAAGGATAGTTGCAACAACGTACTTACCATCGATAGCGGCCTCCCAGATGCATACATGCGATTTTGATATAGCGGCAAAGCGATATATCGCCATATTATCCATTTTGCAGTGGAAATCCTGCGAAGTGGTGGTGTAAGATAGCGACACTGATGGGGTACAAGATATAAACTCACCGCCACTGCAATCACAGTCTCCCCATCTGCATCCGTCAGCCTACATGTGTTCACACTGTTGTCATGCGCTTACCGGAGTGCTGCTTAGTTTGAAGTCTTCGTCCAGTCAAACGCGTCCAGAGCCTCAATTGTCCACTTGGACCGCCTCCAAGTATTGCTTCTCCATTGTGGACGAAACGAACCGGGCATTCTATACCGGTATCGCTGATGATAGGTGGACCGAGTTTCTTGTTCGGTAGATTATACACGTCTATGAATGATTGCATAGCTACGGCAAGATACTGGCGGTCAGGGGAGATGGCAGTACGCCCGCTGAAGATTGTGAGATTAGCGCAGGAGAGATAGGCGATGGAGTAGACATACAGCTGAGCCGACGTCTGCACGATAATATTGACAACCTCTGTCATAGCGGTATCCCACACCCTTATAAACGTTGACTTGGGTGAGATAAATCGGTTTAAATGTAACGTACTGGACGCCATGATACTTGTAGGACACGATGAGTGATCTGCCCTCAGTATCTTGCCAGTGCATCGAAGTGATTGTCACGGGCAGATTACGATTCTCCCTGGAAGTGTGTGGAGAACCCAGTTTCCTCTGTCGTTTCCAGTGACCTGAACAAATCACGTTTTATTAGGTTCCCGGGTACCGAGGGAAAAGCTTACCCCGTTCATGCTTACTCCAGATGAGTATCTCTGACGCCGCTCCAGTTGCCATATGAGGGCCTTCTACAGCTATAGCGTCGATAGCATGATCCTTTGCATACACTCCCATCACCTTAAGAGTGTTCTGTGGTGCAAAGTTTACGTCATGGCCTTGGCCTGGGACTTGGACATACCTCGGTGGGGGAGATAGATACGTTCGCGATAGTACCATCGGCGAACGCACAAACAATTTCCTCTGGTTCCGGATAACACCAATAAAGAGAGATGACTGGGGAATAGCGATTCCTGACCATCGTTCTCAAGGCCCCATCTACAACATCGACCAGGAGAACGCTGACCCCACTACCGAAGGCAATGTACTTTCCAGTCTTGCTGAAATCGACGCAAGTTAAGGGGCCAAAATATGGATCGTTAGCCTTATGCCATTTCTCCTGGTATTGCAAGACTTCCATGCTGTGTCACAACCGGGGCTGAGTGCTGAAGCTTGAAGATTGGACGGTGAACGGCCAGTGATGAACTAGCAGCTGGTGGTTGAGGTTTGATGACGATAGGATTACCTAATCATAGGCTATTGAAACAAAATCAGGCCTGCCAGGCCTGCCGTCCAAGAGTCAGGCCGGAACCCGCAATCTATGGAGTTGTAGTCGTAGTTCATAGCCATGTGGGCGATGAAGAAGCGGCCGCATATTACACTGCGATGTCCTCTGGAGTCCCTAAGATACTCATCTCGCATAACAACGTAGAAGCTGNGGGCGATGAAGAAGCGGCCGCATATTACACTGCGATGTTCTCTGGAGTCCCTAAGATACTCATCTCGCATAACAACGTAGAAGCTGCACCCCAATTGCTGCGTATCTGCCCCACAACTACTCCAAACTCTACTCCGATTTCTCGTACCTGCTCAAATACTTCGAATGCCTGTCGACCTCCTATGCTCCCGTTGTAAGTAAAAGCCATCAGTGGCAGAAATGTATATCCTGCGAATACCGAAGGCTGAGACTCGACACGGGCTAAAAGGTTGTCGTAGGCTTTCGGCATCTTCACTAACCGTTCTGAAGCCTCGTCTCCATCTACCATTCCCCAAAGTACAACCTCCCGAATGGAGTAGGGCAGTCGTCCTGGGATAACAGGATGATTGATTACAGCATGCGTGATGTTCCCGCATTCTGCCAGCCTTATAGCTAGTAGCGCTGCAGATCCCGTGAATTCCCAGCAGTCTTCGAGGCCCTCATTGAGTACCTGTTCGGGCCCCAATGGGCTGATAACTCCGGGCCACCATGTTCTGGGTGGCTTTCCAAAATTGGAAAACTTCTGCAAAATCTTCGCTCCGTGCGATGCTATGGCAAGATTACGAGGTTGGGCGCCGATGGGCGTGGTAGTGACTGTATCTCCAGAGGAAACGGATGATAGAGCTTGTTGATCAGATGATAACTGGGGATTCATGTAGAGGCAGAAATAACGCAGCGCCCAAGGCAGAGAAGAGCAAGACGTGTGGGGTGAGATCAACGAGGTTACAGCGAGGGAGATTATCCCATGGCATAAGAGCATAGCTAAGGTCCGCAAAAACCAACGCAACAGCGCAGGGGATATCGTGCGGGCTGCTGTTGACTTGAATGCAAAATTAAGAGACTGCCGACGAATAAGCGGTCTGGAACTCACGCGTTCCACATGTGTCCTAACCACATCACCAGAGGACTGTAATGGACCTACGGCCACCAGGCGGTCTCCGGGTGCAGGGCTCCCCTGAAGCTCAGCCTCACTCCCCGATGTCGGCGGGCTACGCTGAGTGCGAGCTCGGGGTAAAACTCGATGAACAGACATGTCGGTGTATCTGGTAGGTGGTAAAGAGGGGTTGCAATTGCAATGGAGTATCCGCGTCTCAGATTATTCAGAGGGCGGGCCGCCCTGTCTAAGCGCCTGGATGTGCGTCCCTCCTCAAAAGCTCAGCTGCAACGTAGAGCCCTATGGGATCTCTGCGGGATGTTACCCCGTGCAACATATTGAGTGCAGCTTCTGGTACAGTGCAGCTCCAGTGGGTGCCATTACTCGTCTTTCAGTCGTAGCCACCAGATATTCCTCGCTTCACGGAGCTGAGTCTGTAGTCTGTAAAATGATTGCCTCCATATCGCTTTCACTACACGATACTACTCGATTCTACTGTCGTAGACTTATAATGCCATCTTTCGATACCTGCATCCAGGATAGCCAAGCGTGAGAGAGCACATCTGAAGCGTTCAGGCGAGTAGCTGGATCGATGGCGAGCAGCTTGGCCACCACATCTCGTGCTAAGACCTTGTCTGTCAGCCTCGTAAACGTGTCTTTACTGACACACGTACCCTCAGTTGTAGCGTAGGAAGACCAGCGGTCCCATTTCAGGATACTGCCTTGGTGCCCCATCTTTGCGTCTGCTCCATCGAACGGAAAGCTAGCAGAGAGCCTGTATATAAGCATCGGAGTTTAGTAGGGACAGATAACGAGCGACTGTCGTCCTTACATGAAGAACATCATCACCCCTAAAGACCATGCGTCCACCTGGAAGCTATAATGGAGTTTGTTCATCTTGGCTAGAGTGATCTCCGGGGCCATATACATCACTGTCCCGCAAAACGTCTGTCTCAGATAGCTAAATACCATAGACATTTCGCGCGATGAGTTGCAACGAACCTGTTCAGCCGTCTCGCTGTCGAGCACGCGGGTCAAACCAAAGTCACTTAACTTCACTAAAAACGGCTCTTGGTTGAAAATGAGTACATTCTGCGAAGAAATGTGTCAGTAAATGGAATAAAGAAAAGATTTGACGCACAGAAGGTTTGACATCGCGATGTACCATCTTCATGTCGACATGTAGATACTTCAAGGCCGAGCAAACTTGCCAAATGATGGTCTGCGCCATTGATTCGTCTGGAATTCTGGATTAAATATATCCTCTGTGGTGTCCTGATTGTACTTACGCATGCGTTGAAGCTTCAGCTTCGCCGGAGATCTTCCAAGATAGTCCCACAGACTACAGGTGGCTGCTTCTAGTATCACATCTGTGAAAGAATGCCGGTGAGGACTATTCATCGTAAAGTATACCGTAATATCGCTATCACTTACGTAGTCGTCCGGTTTGCTTGTAGAATGCATACATGAATACCAAATGAGGCTAAGAATGGTAAGAAACAAGCGAAGATATGACGAGGTTTGTACTAACATGATGCAATTTCTTCATGACATCTACCTCTTTTCGGACAGGATGCATCGGGTCCTTCCACAATTTATCGCCATTATCCATTACAACCTTCAGGGCATAGATATTTCCAGAGTGCAGACTGCGTATTTGGGTCACTTGTCCAGAAGATCCGCTTCCTAATCTGTTCGCTGCGTAAGTAGGTAAGCTTGCGGGGTTCAGCAATCTAATGCTCACGCTCGTCCGGACTCGTACATTGACTGAAGCTGTGACATCATCAGTCTTACTCGTTGACTGGTGCAAATGATCACTTACAGAGTTGGGACGATAGACCGTCATTTTGAACACTACAACAGGGTGATTACTAATGCACAAAGTCATATGGGCGGTACATACCGAGTTGACCTGGAGGTTGAGGCAGCCCCAGGATCAAAGTGCTACCATGATTTAGTCGGCCATATTCGCCTCTGCGGATGACTCTGTTATCAACCTGTAAGAATCGTGAGGCCATTGCGCATCTACGATTATAATTTTTATTTTACTATTGTATAAGTGTGACTGCTCCAGTTCTGCACCAGAATGCTGAACGCTGGTCCTGTATCCGTATCCACCTCTTCGCTCTGGATCATGCAATGCTTCCCACCTACAAGTGTATTCATGATGAGAACAGAGCAGATAAAGGACCGGTATATAACTCACTAATGAACGTGTAGGCCGGAGGTATAGGGGTCCCGGGGCCAGGGAGTGGTGCATCGCGTCCAATCACATGTCTCTCATTCAACTTCAGACGGATAAAGATCGGAGGTGCCTCGCAGAGAAGAGTTCCACACAACGTCGTCATCGGTAGGTCAGAAGTAAGGGAAGTCAGAAGTACGGGAGGGAAGGTCTGTAATGGTCAAGAGCGAAGAAGAGATCATGGGCTATAGCCAGACGTTTCACAAGGTCCCACGCCACCTAAAGAAGCGCGCGCAGCGGATGTGTAAGTCACCAATATACCACTACACTCTTGCACAATAATATGCCTCTCCTGTAATAACCCATGGTCAGGGTGGTGGAGAACGCGGAGTTCTCAGAGGCCCTCTCCGGATGGTGGTGGTCGCGAGTTCATTATGCATGCAGATGTTGGTGTAGAGCATCACATTTGAAATGAGAGGCGAGCTCGACAGGTACTTAGTCAGGCCCGGCGCGCGGCGCGCCTTTAAGGTCAAGAGCAAAGAAGATGGTAACACAATTAAAGTTTTTCAGACGTGGATTTTGTGCATACATATGCGGCTATGAAGTGTATAATGGTTTTTTGCGAGGATCCATACCATGTGACCCATACATAGTCAAAATTTCGTCTGGTTCCTTGCGAGGACCCAGATTCGACGGGTGGAAGACGCGTCGGACGCGTTGTAGCTATGAATTTCCTTGTGAGCAAAAATTGGGATCCAATGGGTGGATACTCGCGAGGACCCATGATGCGTGAGAAGGAAGATATGGACGTGTTGAGGTTTTGGGTGTTTTGGGCTGAGTCGTTTGGTTCCTTGCGAGGACCCAGAGTCGATGGTAGACGCGACTGACGCGTTCATGGTTCCTTGCGAGGACCCATGGTGCGTGAGGAGGAAGATATGAACGCGCATGATGCGCGAGGAGAGGAGGAATTCATGGACACGTTGAGGTTTGGTCTGGTTCCTTGCGCCCAGAATCAATGGAAGAGGCGACTCATGGTTCCTTGCGAGAACCCAGAGTCGATGGTAGACGCGACTGACGCGTTCATGGTTCCTTGCGTGAACGCGCATGATGCGCGAGAAAAGGAGGAATTCATGGACGCGTTGAGGTTTGGTCTGGTTCCTTGCGAGAACCCAGAATCAATGGAAGACGCGACTCATGGTTCCTTGCGAGGACCCATGGTGCGTGAGGAGGAAGATATGGACGCGTTGAGGTTTTGAGTTGAGTCGTCTGGTCCCTTGCGAGGACCCAGAGTCGATGGTAGACACGACTGACGCGTTCATGGTTCCTTGCGAGGACCCATGATGCGTGAGGAGGAAGATATGGACGCGTTGAGGCTTTGGGTTGAGTCGTCTGATTCCTTGCGAGGACCCAGAGTCGACGGTAGACGCGACTGACGCGTTCATGGTTCCTTGCGAGGACCCATTATGCGTGAGGAGGAAGATATGGACGCGTTGAAGTTTTGAGTTGAGTCGTCTGGTCCCTTGCGAGGACCCAGAGTCGATGGTAGACGCGACTGACGCGTTCATGGTTCCTTGCGAGGACCCATGATGCGTGAGGAGGAAGATATGGACGCGTTGAGGCTTTGGGTTGAGTCGTCTGATTCCTTGCGAGGACCCAGAGTCGACGGTAGACGCGACTGACGCGTTCATGGTTCCTTGCGAGGACCCATTATGCGTGAGGAGGAAGATATGGACGCGTTGAAGTTTTGAGTTGAGTCGTCTGGTCCCTTGCGAGGACCCAGAGTCGATGGTAGACGCGACTGACGCGTTCATGGTTCCTTGCGAGGACCCATGATGCGTGAGGAGGAAGATATGGACGCGTTGAGGCTTTGGGTTGAGTCGTCTGATTCCTTGCGAGGACCCAGAGTCGACGGTAGACGCGACTGACGCGTTCATGGTTCCTTGCGAGGACCCATTATGCGTGAGGAGGAAGATATGGACGCGTTGAAGTTTTGAGTTGAGTCGTCTGGTCCCTTGCGAGGACCCAGAGTCGATGGTAGACGCGACTGACGCGTTCATGGTTCCTTGCGAGGACCCATGATGCGTGAGGAGGAAGATATGGACGCGTTGAGGCTTGGGTTGAGTCGTCTGGTTCCTTGCGAGGACCAGAGTCGATGGAAAACGTGGCANCATGGTTCCTTGCGAGGACCCATTATGCGTGAGGAGGAGGATATGGACGCGTTGAGGCTTGGGTTGAGTCGTCTGGTTCCTTGCGAGGACCAGAGTCGATGGAAAACGTGGCGGACGTGTAAAAACCCATATTCTTGACTGGAGTAATCGAGTGGTGGTGATGAACGAACAAGGAGGGGATCTGTACGGGCCATCGAATGGTACGGGCCATCGAATGGTACGGGCCATCGAATGGTACGGGCCATCGAATGGTACGGGCCATCGAATGGTACGGGCCATCGAATGGTACGGGCCATCGAATGGTACGGGCCATCGAATGGTACGGGCCATCGAATGGTACGGGCCATCGAATGGTACGGGCCATCGAATGGTACGGGCCATCGAATGGTACGGGCCATCGAATGGTACGGGCCATCGAATTGTACGGGCGGGCCATCGAATAGTACCTGGTATACGGGCGCTTACAATGGCCGTCTAGACTCGAACATTCAGACTATGGATCAGAACGATGGTCACGGCTGACGGCGAACTCTAACACGATCTCTCGAGACGTTCGGATAAATGGATTAAAGTGAACAACGGTCTTCATGCATTGAATAGTTACAGTATACGACTATAGTGGATTGAATCTACTCTGGGAGTGGCCGGATATGGCGTCCGGTAACGTGCCGAAAGCGGTTTACAAGGCTGATTAGGTTAATCAGTACAGCGAGAATCTAAGAGAAAAAGGACTCACGCCATAATTTCTGGTGGAATGCTGAGATCTACATTGATATTTCTGACCCGAAGTTCCTCCCGCGCCAACTGAGGCAGCCCTTTCAGCCACTTGGTATCGTAGAAGTTCCTCGGGAGACCGGGCACAGGCTCTGAATCCCTGTCGGATAATCCATTTTTGACGATTCGAAGGCGGGGAAATGCCCCCTTCTTCGGCTTCCCCCTCCTAGTATAACGAGTGGAGAGGTGTATGAGATCAAGAGTTCGCAGATACTCCGTGAGCGCATGGGACCTCCAAGGAAGTGATAGAATGACATAACGTAATTCGCCCAGTCTATGATCTGACTCGTCGCCGCTATTCCCATCAGTACCCAGCATATTGATCCACTTGCAATTCTTCGCGAAAGTATCATGGGAATAGCGAGTCAGGGCTTCATATCGACGTGTCCCTAGCTACGGTGTAACGATCAGCTTCTCATAAATTGTTAGATGTAAAGTAATACGATCACATACCTTGCGCCGCCTGACATGCCTGGTGTTCGCATCCTCCGCTACTTCGTCGTGTCCTTCTTGCAGTGTCTTGTATTGCTTGACGAGAGCTGGTATATGCTTCATAAAGACATTGCAAATCGTCGGAATATCGGTGGTCAGAGCGTGTTCGTTTGAAGCATAGTACTCCGCAACAATTTTTCCACATCGCCTGTTCCAAGCGGAGTTTCTGTTAGTGCCCGAGACGTCTATGCGAAAATGGGCTTGTGTAGGTCCTCCCACACCGTGATCTTGGTAAGCTTGCAGCTCTGCGGGGTTGGGCAAGGGAGGGAAGGGAGACTCATTCGAAGTGCGCCCTAGAAGCTCCCGTGTGCACAGACGGACATGTCTCTATGGTCGAATAAGAATAAGCACACTGGAAGAGATGTTTCTAAACGCAACTTACCGCTAGCTCGTTCGTGCCCAATGGCCGATGCTTGATCTGGAGTTTCTTTTCCTTAGTTGTACGACTGCCGGTACTGCCGGTGGCGAAACCGGTGTTGTTTCTATCTTCTGTCTGCTCTGCAAGCTTCTGCACCTAGAAAGACTAGTCAGTATAAGAGGAACATGAGGATAGGTGAAGGACGTACCACCCGTAATACTTCAGTTATTAACATCTCCAGCTCAACCTTAGCCTTTCGACGTCATCAGCGACCTTTCACCAGCAATTAGATGCAGATGCGACTTACCGGTCTGTCTTCTTTCATGGAGTCATCAGAGGCGTCTTGTGAAAGGGTGCTCAGTCGATTGGCCATTGTATTGCGAAAGGACTCACATTCCATCTTTTGTTTTCCTCTTCTACGGCGACGCCCTTCCATTAGCTCTTCTACCTCCATCTCGTCTTCCTCGGTGTCTTCAGCGTCGCGGTCGGGGTCGTCGCCGCCATCGTCGTATTTGCGTTTGTCGTCAGCTTCATCGTCAGCTTCGCCATCGCCAATCAGATCTACATCACTGAAATCCCTCTCTCCGTCATCTCCAAATCCATCGTCTACACGCTTGCCCTTCCGATTGGAGTTTTCATTGCGCGGAGCTTTGGCATTAGACATAAGTAAGCTTTTCAGCTCTCTACGTCTTTTGTGAGCAGGTAAAGAGGCCGCATCGCCCGGACGCTTGGCACCGCTGGATTCTGGACTAACATGGGGAGATTCTGCCGGTAGGCGACTCGTGGGCGCACGAGACGACCTTGCTTGTACTGGAGGAGATGAACTGCGGGGAGGACGGGGCCCAGCGGGCGCACGAGACGGACCTGCCTGAGGGATAGGAGATGACCTGCGAGGAAGGCGAGACTGAGCGGCCGCCGGAGACGGACTTGCCTGAGGGATAGGAGGTGACCTGCGAGGAGGACGGGGCTCAGCGGGAGCACGAGATGGACCTGCCTGAGGGATAGAATGTGGAGGGGAATGATAGTGGGGAGGACGTTCATCTACGACAGGCGCAGGTAGCAGCCTGTGAGAATGAGGCACAGGTAGTAGCCTGTGAGTAGGAAGCGCAGGTAGCGGCCTATGGGACGGAGATGGCCCGTTGGAAGGAAGCGCAGGTAGCAGCCCATGGGAAGGAAGCGCAGGTAGCGGCCTATGGGACGGAGATGGCCCGTTGGAAGGAAGCGCAGGTAGCAGCCCATGGGAAGGAAGCGCAGGTAGCGGCCTATGGGACGGAGATGGCCCGTTGGAAGGAAGCCCAGGTAGCAGCCCATGGGAAGGAGGTGCAGGTCCAGGTAGCGGCTTACAGGGCCTGGGAGATGCAGGCTCCGGGGTATGGTACAGGTTCTGTAGCTGTGATATTGCAGCGCTGGTGTGCCGAGCTCCGCCAGAAGAGACTGGGGCGGAGGAGAGAGACGGGATAACCTGGGGACGACGAGGAGACGGCGGCGTGTCCGGGCGCATTCCGGTATGCCGTTGGCGAGGGTGACGATCTAGAGTGCTAGAGTGGCGATCTAGCGTGCGAGGACAATNCGGGCGCATTCCGGTATGCCGTTGGCGAGGGTGACGATCTAGAGTGCTAGAGTGGCGATCTAGCGTGCGAGAACGATGATCTAGCGCGTGAGGGCGACAATTTATGATACCATGGGGACTCCTGTGAGGCTGGTCTTCACGTATAGACATTGTACCCATGCTTAGGTCCAGATCATCATCAAGTCCCTTGTTGAGTTTGGCAGGTGCGCAGGGTGTGTTGGAGAATCGGCCCGGCATACGCAGCCCATCACCTTCAAGGAAATCGTCCGCAAAATACACGTCTTCAACGCTCTCTGGGGTCTGAGAACTTGGTTTAAATGCTCCGTTGTGTTCAGGAGGGATAAAACTTGCTCCTGGTTGCGCGCAGACTACGAAATTTATAAGTAGACGCGTTACATTGTTAGAAAACCAACGGACCTGTGGGTGATAGGATAGGCTTAGTCGGAGCCGGTGCCACCACCCGGGGTAAGGCCGAGGGCACGAGAGGAGGACCATACTGGGCAAGATTTCCCGGATTCAGCATATAGGGAGCCTGCGGTGAGACAGCCCATGGAAAGAAGTGACTAAGAGGGACCGCAGATGCAATCTGTGGACCAGGATACATTGGATTGAATTGAGGGAAAGGCGGCGGGTAGAAAGGAGCGGCATTCGGAGACTGCATTTGCAGTTGAGGAGAGTAGAAAGCTACTACGGCATTAGAACTGCCCGTTAATCGAGTGAAGTGACTCACCGGATGCTCTAGCTTCCGTACTGTCAAAGCCTCTTGGAGAGTTGATTTGAACAGCAGGCTGTGGGCTGAGTTGAAC
>JAAIFI010000424.1:0-22492 GCA_011032875.1 Phlebia tremellosa | reverse complement strand
GATAACCCGATGGAAACAAGTTTCTCATCGGAACTTTTGACTCTTGAGAAGTTACTCCGAGTCTATGGTGCTCTTGGTACCATATGTCACCGTGACAGCGCTCATGCTCTATAAATCTTGCCCAGGATTCAAGACGCACGGTGTTTTCTACACACTTGTGAATTCGGACCTAGCCGTTCAAACGTTCACTTTCCGCCCACAACTTGAACGTACTCGACTAGGCATAAACTTGAAGTAGCGCAGGGCGCGGTCTTCTCACTCATTCCGGACCTCCAAGACATGGGATGTCTCTTGATGGATTAGGAGGTAAAGTATATACCTCTCTTCTCAGGTCAAACGACCCAGTTCTTTGACATCCCAGACTCCACAATTCATGGACGACATCCTAACCAGTTGGTGTTTTCAGAAGTTGACTAACGATTGCTGCGTTTTCGACTCGCTGGAATGGTGCCCCTCGAGGTGGACTCTCGATGCATCCGATATCACTCTGACCAGCTGCCGGAAAACGTGAAATAAGGTACATGTGGATTTCACCCCGGCTCAACAAAGGCGATTTGTATCCTTACATCGGGGACCCAGTACAAGGGCAATTTCCCTTGATGAACCTAGCCGGACTATCTACATCCTTGACGGTCAGCTGAACAAGAAGCGCTCATGCTACCTGCCATCGTTGAACCGGCTGCTAATCGTTTGTTTCCTCTGAGGTCGGATATGGCATTCGTATGCTAGCCGCATTAACGACTGCATTTGACTCAAGGTCAGGTCACCCAGATACGCGACTCACGGTATCGTATTTTTAGTTCGCGGGAGCGACATGTCTTCAACATGTCTTTGCTGTCTCACACGGATCCTGGCGTGTGATGGCTAGATCTAAATGAGGGGATGCCCTGCAAGAGCGGTAACATGACTGTGTCAGTCTGCGGAGGCTTCTCTCACGCAGCCGACCAACTAGAATCATTCTGTTGGCTCTCCTCGCTCTGCATCCTATTTCGATCCCGGAACACGCACAGGTCCTTATCTTGCGTCGTTTATAAGATGAGCTTCGTGCCTTTGGGATACTTTTGAGTGCTGCGCTGCGCCTCCCTTTACCACTTCTCTCCCATCCAAATAGCTTGGCCAATATGATTCCTCGCTCAAGTGTCTCAGACAACGTTAGCCTTGAGAAGAAACAGGCGGATCCTGAAGTAGTCGAGACCGTGTTGGCGTCCTCGAGTGTCGATTTTGGTGGCGAAAGCAAACTTCCGCCACCACCTAAACTGACACCAGAACAAGAGAAGAAACTTTATCGGAAAGTCGACTTATGGCTGATGCCTATATTGACGTTGATGTACCTTGCATCTTTCTTGGATCGAGGTATGCTTCTTCTTCTTCGTTTGAATTGATCAATAATGGTCAATCAACAGGCAACATCGGCAAGCCACATTTGCCTCTGTATATTCGGAGCCGAACTGATACGTTGCGTCAGGCAACGCTAAGCTGCAAGGACTCACGACTCAACTCCACTTGACGGGAAATAAATACAATATTGCTTTGGTACGATATTGATAACCCTCTATGAGCCTTCTACTAACCTTGTCTGTATCAGACTCTGTATTTCATTGTGAGTCTCATCCACCTGCGAAGATCAGCATCACTGATTCATTTTCGTCAGCCATACTGCATATTTGAATGTCCCGCAAAGTATGTTCAGTGTCGAGAATGTTCATTCAAGTCACTGACTTTAGACCTCTAGTTTGGTCCTGAAGAAATTCCGGCCATCGAGGTGAGCTAATAGTAAGACCCGCAATATCACAGGCTCTATTTATACATCTCAGGTGGTTGCCAGGCATCACAGTAAGCGTTCATCATCTAACATGAGGACGGTATTCTTATCTTGCGTCAGATCGTGTGGGGTATTATCATGTGCGTCATTCTCAAATAGATAAGTGTGGATAGCATGGTTGACGTTGTGACGCTTCCCAGGACGCTCATGGGTCTTGATAAAAGGTAAGAGTTTCTGAAGATGCCTCACTCTCGGATACCTTTATATCGCTCATCTAGCTACTCACAACTCGTTGGAAACCGTGTTGCACTTGGCATTGCAGAAGCAGGCCTCTTCCCCGGCGTTGTCTACTAGTAAGTAGCATATCGGCCGTATCTATATAGAGCTAATACAATGTAGCCTGAGCATCTGGTACCCAAGACATATGCTGCAATGGCGCATTGGTATCTTCTATGGAGGCGCCACCGTCGCGGGTATGATGTCACCTTATGACACTCATGACGAGATATTCTAATGTACATCAGGCGCCTTTTCCGGTCTCCTTGCATTCGCAATTTCATTCATGTCGGGTACTGATGGAATGCTGGGCTGGTCATGGATTTTTGTAAGGCTTCCATAACCTCGTTACTATCGATACTCACTCTATCCAGATTATTGAGGGTATGGCTACAGTATGTGTCGGAATTTTGGCGTTCTTCAGTAAGTGCTCTCATATCTTTCTTGCGTACAGTTTAATGCAACGTACGACAGTTCTTGTGGACTTCCCCGACACTGCCAAATTCCTTACTCCTGAGGAACGATCCTATATCATCTGGAGGAAGAGTACGCCGCGCTCTATTTTGCACATAGCTCGGCTCATGATTTGACAGAATACGATAACTCTTCTGTTGGGGAGAATGAGACGTTTGCCATTAGACACGTCTGGGCCGCTTTTCTGGACTGGCAAGTGAGTCGCGTGATGTCAAAGTGTAGCGCGCGAAGTTCACCACACCTTACAGATATGGCTGCATATTCTTATTTATATGTCCATCATCGGGCCGCGTGAGTGGTTGCAGTGTCTAGCTTGCGACTGAAAGATCGTTGATCGACCTCTGCAGTGTATGGAATATCACTATTCTTGCCGTACGCCGTCAAACCTTTGTGATATATGCCTTCTGACTATTATGATCGCCTCACTCAGATCCATCATCAACGGGTATGTTCTTGTACATCGTTATTTATAGACTTGCGTTGACAATCGCCCGTATCTAGGTTTGGATTTGATACTGCCATCAGTCAATTACTCACCGTGCCCCCTTACGTCTGTGCTAGTAAGTGATGCGTTCGTCATTAGTGAGCCTGTTTAATCTGGTGGACCCCAGCGATCATACTCCTTATTTTTGCGGTATGGTCTGACCGCATCAAGAAACGTTCACCTTTTATTCTGGCAGGCCTTGTAATGTGCCTCATCGGTTTTGCAATTAACATCTCCGATGCCCCCATCGGAGCGAAATACTTCGGAACGTTCTTCTGTGTTTCTGGGTCCTACGCCGCTTTCCCTGGCATTGTGTCATGGTAGCTTGCATCGTAATTGCACAGGCTGGGTCCGATTTTACTGATGCTGGTATCCTTAGGTTGGGCAACAATCTTGCTGGTCAATACAAGCGTGGAGTGGGGATGGCTCTTCATATCGGCATCGGAAACTTCGCGGGCGGTGCGCATACTTCTACTGGTATATTATTCGAACTTACAGCCTGCCAAATAGCTATCGCGTCAAATATATACAGGTCTCAAGACGCCCCTCGTTACGTCCTTGGTCGTGAGTCCATCTCAAATATAGTGTCATGCGGTGGCTGAAAGAACCCTTTACAGACGGGTTAGAGCTGATGTTCGTCGGCATCGGATTTGTCACATTACCTATGGCGGTAGTGATCTATACGAGGATCAACGCCAAAAGGGACCGCGAAGAGAAAGAGATGGAGGAGAAAGGTATCAAATTGTCCGACGAGGAGTTGCGAGAGCTTGGAGATCGTGCTCCGGACTTTAGATACACTCTATGAGCTGTTTCGCTCGTTATCATGCATACCACCCTTGCACTTACCGCTCTCAACCATGTGTTTATGGCTCTTAAAAGTGCCTCACTCTGTTCGCTAAAACATGCCGGGATAGTGCTCGTCTTTGTCATTGTCAGACTACTTCTGATGTTCTGTAGCAGAATCAAGATGGCATCATGCCGTCCTCTGAATACAGCTGGATAGTTGTCCATATTAGCCATGACGAGAAAGCGATATCTCGCTATATATGTATGTCCAAAATTTAGCGGATCCGTTCCCTGGTATATGATGAGGGTATCCATGGGCTATGCGAGAAAAGAGCGAGCCATCACCAAAACATAGCAAGTATATAGGCGATCAACGCGAATACGACAACCCCTGCCGCGGAAAGTTGTCCACCAAAGTCACTCCAGATGTCGTTCACAGGGAAGACAGATCGAGGCCGTGGGGATAGTGATACGGTGATCCTATGAACTTTCCCCGGGGTATTATCGCCTGTGATGATAAGAAGCGTTTGCTGAGACGGCTCATAGCGATGTTCATCTCCTGGACCCAATCCGCGCACAGCAACTTTAGTTCCTTGGGCTAAGAGCCATGGAAGGTATATCTCCGTCACGCTGGATGTGAGCGTTGGATGACCTGCCCGAGGAGGGTTTGATACTAACGGTCTTCCTCTTTCAGGTAACTCGGACTTCTCATCCGGTATGGCCCATTCGAAGGTGAATTCGCCCGTGTTGATCTCATACTGAAACTTCAAAGGAATGCCTGCTGTCTTTGCAGGATAAGGACGGACGATACTGCGAAGTATGCGGCCACCAACGTCCAGTGTTGGTGCTGACTGCTCGTAGTCGAGCATGGACGGCATAAGCGCTCTTTGCTGACCGAACCACGAGAAGTTTTCGCCGTTCCAATCGTCGCCTCGTCTGTCGTCGTTATCAGAATTATAATTCCACAGGCTGTAGGAGTTCAAACTTCAGGTATTGAGCGTATGTTATGTTGAGGGCTACTCACGTGAACCCAATGAGAGCCCGCTCCAGTCCAGTCATCATAGCATCCATCATACGCATTTGCCACCGCCAATCGTCAGTCTCGAAGGCTTCTCCTTTGCTGTCGGTATTTCTGAGCGCCGTAGAAAGGTGAACTAATTTAGAAGACTTACTTCATATCTATGGGTATACCACATTCTCCAATGATCACCGGCTTCTCGCCCAGAGATCGATACGCTTCCTGCGTGATATTTCGAATCTGTAGAGAGAAGTTTTCTCTCGCGCCATGCTGCCCCCAATAGAAGGCTTTCAGCGGAAACATGCCCTGGGAGAATTTGCGTGAGGACGGCACGCGTTAAACACTACGCATTGACACGTACTCGAGACAATCCCTGAACGTTTACGGAGAAGTCGCCAAACGCCTTATTGAATAGGGCATTGAGGTCATACCTATATCAGATGTTCAGGTCAAGAAACAGACGATGTAATGTACAATTACGCACCAATGGGGTGCGTATACCATATTCTTCGGTTGATGCTCTGTAGTCCAGGATGCAGGACAAAACTGATAATATGGGTTGAGTGAGTGATAAACGAGACAATGGTATTCGTTTTTGTCTACCTCGTTAGGTATTGCCTCAAGAAACACAAGCTTATCATCTCTCGACACGGCTCTTATTGTATCTGCCCAGCGGTTCAAGAAAGGATAGTAAAAGTCGGTGTACCATTCAACCTGTATTGACACTGCGTAAGTATGTGATTTGCACCAGACCATAACCCATCTGACCTTCTTGTTCGTCATGGGGTGCCTGACAAAATAGTTTTCGCGCAAAACGACACCTTCGTCTTTGTTGCGGTCCCATCCCCATACTCCGTGCATCTCCCACAGACATTCGCCCTTAGTCGGACCGTCCGCACGCCATGCTTTCCTTTTGTTAGGATTAAGCACTTTGTGTGAAGTTAAGCGTGTGGGCATGGGGAATGAACGCGTCC
This sequence comes from Phlebia tremellosa, assembly GCA_011032875.1. NCBI lineage: Eukaryota > Fungi > Basidiomycota > Agaricomycetes > Polyporales > Meruliaceae > Phlebia > Phlebia tremellosa. The sequence goes on along the minus strand of JAAIFI010000424.1, from coordinate 16,718 downwards.
AATGTCCCACTTCGGTTGGGTGACCAGCACCGAGCATGAATGACTGGAACGGTGTGGCTAGGTTTGTTGATCAGAAATGCCAGCTACAGGCAAGAAGTATCACGTGGGTACTCACGGACAAAACCGAGATGAAGGTCAGTATTGTAATCGAATGCGTGCATTGATTGAAGATCAATATATCCTCTATGTGGTTCATTCATGATCTGGCTTATATATGAGTGTTGATACTGATATAAGACAGATTCCTGTACGTACTTCAAATCCGAGGACACCATCCAAATCTCCCACGGCCCTCACTAACGTCTCCCACATGTTCAAAAACGCGGTCTGCAGGAATGTTTGGATTGACACCTCCTCGCCTGCTTGGTTCTTCACGAGGAGCTTGGGGGCAAATGTGTCGCCGGCCCAGAAACAGGTGCTAAGAACATAATCAGCGAAGTATATTACAAACAAATGATCAACTTTACGCCATGGTAGCTGCAGCAAGTTTCTGGTAGCCGCAGGGCCAGAGCCCTCGCTCATCCTCAGTGTGTCCCCCACCTTTCATGCCTTTTAGCCAAGCAGCTTCGCACTCCTCCAAAGCGTTCAGGTCAAATCCGACGGCGGTCATAGTCCAAGCGGGTGCACCGGACCCTCCCGCGTAGCGCGACCAGACATCTTGATGTAAGGACACAAATGCTACCATACCATATTTTGGAAGTAGGGAAAGCAGGTTGCGGATGTATTGCAGGTATTCAGTGTCATATATACCTCTACGTTGAGGCAGATATGATGTCATGGCTATGTATATCTAAGTGAGCACTCACAGTCCTGCGTGTTCAACCGCCTCCCAGGTCACGAGGAAGCGTACTACACGGTACATCAGAATCAATTTGATAACGATAGGTGAAGCATGCGTACTGAACGTGAAGCCCCATCTTCGTAGTCGAGAGAAATGTTCATGCGCTTGCTCAATTGGAAAAGGTCTCCCAACAAAGGTGACGCCCTCTGGGTTCGCGGGAAAGGAGTCATTATCATGGTTCGCTGGGCTTGGATAGGTATCAGCGAGGCACATACGACAGCTCGCAAGATCTCACGCACGTCTTCGAGCTGCCTGCAAGATTTACACCGCGCAGATTGCACACCCTACCATGCGCATCAACAAAGTGACGACCGTGGATGGTCAATTTTCCTCCAGTACCTCTAGAAGACCAGTCATGTGCGAATGTCTCTGTGGTTGGCGAGGGGGGCTGAGTTATGTCGGCAGATGTCTGTATGCATACTTCGGATGGCGGAATAGTTCCAAAAATTGAAGAGAAACACTGACCACCGTCTCTACTACGAGATCCTTCTTGGAGCTCTGGGAGAGATGTTGGCTTTGTTCCCCATCCACAAGTATGAACGACGCTTCAGATGCGCTCGGCGAGATCATAGGTTCGGATGAGAGGTAGGAACGGCGGGACCGACGAGATTCGAAGGTGATTGATAACAATCTAAGAGGTGCAGCAATAAGACGTTGGAATACAGTTTCAGCTTCAGTCTACAGTACACTTTAGTGTTAGATGAACGAGGAAATTGGTCAAGGTCGTTCTAGCATTTAGCGCCTATAGCAGGTCTACCGGCTTTTGCCGAGTACAACTTACACTTAAATTGCAGTTGTACATCATGATGTGCCTCAAAAGTATGTATAGTGACAGGTATTGGATTGAGTCAGCCGTTGATATGAATAGGTGAGTTGAGATATGGATAGCACTGGCACTCTGGAGCCATCTCGATATTCCTTGTGCAATTTCTTCGTCATATCCTATTCACCTTCAAAGCAATGCTTGGTGACACTCGCCCCAAAAGTCCCCCGGTCCAGCATATGCAATTCAGACCACAGTACCCGCAATATGGCGTTCACACAGAGTTCAAAGACTCACCCCGCCGTCGCTGAGCTCGAGAATGATAACAAACCTCAGGGAAAAGGCAGACTGTATCGAAACCTTGAATTCAACATATTGGCCGTCATACTCAAATTGGACAACAATTTATTACTGGAAAGTCTTGGCGGCCCCTTGAACAAACTTCCAAAAACGTACCGGTCGGCTGCGTGAGTCTGATGAAGTTGTGCGACATGTTAGACATAGAGATACATTTGTACGGCCTTCACGCGTATCTTTGTAGACACCCGTTAATAATCGACCCAAATGTTATAGCCAGCGGAAAATGTAACGTACTAGAGCCTGAAGGGCAAGATGTCGAAGTACATAGCATTGAGCGCTGAACAGGCGCCGACGGACGTGAGCTCGGGACCGAGATTGAGACCTCTAATCTGGGAAGAGCGGGCCTTCCGATCCTAACATGTACAAACAACTCTATCTCAGGTCTTGGCAACATAGTGTTCTGCTGATAGTCCGGTAACAGAAACCCTCGCGGGTTAACAGAACAAAACTACGTGCTCATTAAGCTCGTTGATGTTGAGTTGGATATTTTTGTGTAGTTTGTCTGAACGAGGAACAGGGACTCGGACAGGGCATGGTGCACACGAACATGACGTGCATAACTGAAGTAGCGAGCACTGTAAGGGCTCGGAAGTCTCCCCACCTATCCAAGTCATATGACATGAGTGATATGAATGGAGGTGCTTTGCAGGTGGTCAGTTGAAGTCGCCTGATCTACAGAACAGGTCATGAGAACTGCGAAGTGGCCTCGTGGGCTACTCTGGTTAGCAATCGGGACGATAAGGTTCGTCATCCCACAATCACGAAGGTGCAAATCGCATGAGATAATGCGCGATTAGTACACGCATATCGTGCAGTACAGTCGTTGACGTGGAGGTAGGGAGCTTTATCCGCGGCGCCTTTATGTGTCCGGTGCCAAGTTGCCTCAGTCAGGTTTGATTCCCATGGGCGATTCTGAACTGAACTATTTAGTAATGAATCTCAAGAATCAGCATGACAGCCTTGCATCACTTCGTCCAAATGACCTTTAAACGCTCCTTTATCCTGATAAGCTATCAATGAAGCTCAGGACATCCATGAGGGGCACTTGATACGAAGGGCCGACAACTCGGGCTCATGCTTTGAGCTCTTCGTGTCTCAACCCCTTGCGAGGAACATGAAGGTACGTGCTTAGACATGGTTTAAGAGGCTAGAATATAATCAAAATTAGTTTGTTAATCGCGATAGTCAATCATGGTACCACGCAGCGTCAGGATCCAAACGCATCACCACCGCCTGTACTGCATGTCGAAGTACGTTAAAGTAACTTTCACTGTCATAAGCCCCCAAGTTCTTAACGTACATTCTTACAGAAGTGAAGCAACGATGTGACGGTCGACGCCCTTCATGCGGACGCTGCCAGAGTAAAAGCGTTGTCTGCGAATATCGCCCTGCGTGAGTCTCGAAGTATCCAATCGCCACAGAAGGAACTGCTACTCACATCTGCGTAGTTCAGCACAGAATCAAGATAAGGAGACAGAAGAAACAGTAGAGGGAAATGAATAAAGCAGTGAAGTAGCGTTGGGTCCAAAGGAGATGCACGCTATGGACGGAAGATGCTCTCTACAATTTGGTTAAAGGGTGTATCGGAAATTGGGCGCCCTGTCTCCCAGCGCCCTCAATTCTTTAGCAGAGTATTTGACCCCTGCCTCTAGCATCTCTTGCTCTAGAAGCTCTCGTTTAGCGTTTATACGCGTGTAAACGATCACAGCTGTCGTAAGAGTAGTTATCCCAATACCCACAAACATCAGTTCCAGGCCATCTGATCGGGACAAAGTAAACAGTCAATTCCCTCTGCAGTGAGTATACAAGTGCTTACCGCCGAGAATGTAACGAGGGGCGTCCTGTGTGCGATAAAGAACAGAGGCAATGGCTGTTTATTTGAATAGGTCACCAGTATTGCGCGCAGAGAGTGAATGTATTGACGTACCTCCAGCAAAATTCCCAAACCCGATGTGCAATGCTATCGCTGCCCCGCGTTTGTATTGACCGGCCACATTATTAGCAAGCCTTCCAGGCAGCATCAGTAAAGACGCATAGTAGCCGAGAAGTTATTCACGTACCATGTTATAACGCCAGGGAATGCAGCATAGGATCCAGCTACGCAGAAGAATGTTCCGAAGTACTTTACTCCGGACGGGGCATTCGATATTTGGATAGAAAATCCAATCAAACACATAATATGCCCGGCAAAGACGAACGGTGCCCGCTTTTTGACTCGGTCGGAGAGCACTGAAAAGGTGATCGTGACAATTGCTGTAACGTGAGGTTAGTACCGCACAACGCAACAGCGCTAAACTTACTGGCAAACACGTAAGGCGGTACAGTAAGTAATTGGCTACTCGCAGGACTAAAGCCAAAACTGACGAATGGAATTATGTAAGGAAACATCTGCACAAACGAGTTAGATGGGGAAACATACCTATTGATGATCGATCTAAAGACAGAAGAGACATGTAAGCGTCAAGCGATATCGTCATCCAGGTCTAGTATAACGTACGGAAGAAAAAACGATATGCCATATACTGAAATCCTAGCGTCAATACAGGAATGCTCATACTTATTCACGCACTGACATGGTCCTATGATTGACATGTATATGAGGACATGCATCCAGGTCTGTTATGCAATAATCAGGTTTGTAGTCTAGTCTTTGGCGCTATTCGTACATACCTGCCAATCGATGATTGCGGCCCACACATGACGAATATCCCACGATTCTTCTTCTCCCACAAGCGAGTTATCATATTCTGATATAGCTGATATCGGCATGAGTTCCGCTCAAGGGTTAGGTCACGTACTCTTCCTCCACAAGATGTATGTGCGTTCCTCAGGGGTCAGGAAGTTCGCAGAGGACGGAGTGTCGACCAATACTATGTTCCAGTTTTGTCATGAATGTTCGTCGTAAAATGATAGTTGACACACCGAAAATAGATAACAAGCCCACAGCAACCGTAAATGCACCCTCGATGATCTTAGGCAAGTCTTTGAGTGAATTGAGTGGCACTGTGCATGAAGAAAAACACACAAATATCCAAGACCATCCAAGTCGACCGTCAGTTCCACTCATGAAAGAGATGCCATACGCCAAGATTCCAGAAAACGCGCCTGAATACGCAATCTTGAGTGCAGAAAAATTGAATATACGTCTCTACTCACCGGCAATTGTTGCGCCGCCCCAAAACATGCCAATGCGCAGCTGGAGTTTATGGCGTGGGTACCACATCGACAAGCTACGACATGAGTCCACGTATCAGCGTACACAATGACTGTACTTACTACCACGCTACACCAGGAAATAAACCTGCCTCGGCAGTCCCCAGTGCAACACGTACGCCGACAAGCTGTTGATATCTGATTGAGAGTTCAGCGTGGCGAAGACACATATGTAACATCCAGATTGCACGTTTTGACTATACCCATCAACGACCTATATAGTTACTGTCAGCTGTTTGATATTACATGCATATTTCAAGATACTCACATAATTACGCCCCAAGCTATCTGGAAGACGTTAAATTTGAGTAGAATGGAAGGTTGTGAGTCAGTAGACGAACTGTGATTGCAGGAAGCCATCTAGCAATCCATCAGCTGCGGAAGATGAATACGGTCGGAATGGTACGCACCTTGAAGGGCGAAACTTCTTCGTCACCAGACTAAAATTCACTTAGATGTCAAAGTATGCGAAGACATAGAAATGCATACCTAGCTGGACATTCAACAAGACAATAAGGCTAGCAGATATCTCAGCGAATGGGTCAGTTCTAGCATAGCTGCATAATCGACGCACGACAAAATACATTGCCTGGGAGACTTGTGAACGGGGTGATAATAAAGACTAGTACAATAAACGTACTAGGGCGATGTTGTATTTATTTCCCGTCAGGTGGAGCTGTGTAGTCAATCCTTGAAGTTTGGCATTTCCTATGGCGAGAATGAGGTTCTGATCATAGACTCAGGCTACGATGCTTACCAATATTACCTAGATGATAAAGGTTTGAGTGATGATGTCAGTTAAGAATTCACGACAATACACTGACCCCGGTCGAGAAACGAGCATAGGTACATCAAAGTCAAAATCGGCATAAGCCTCCAGTCGATCTTGCGATATAGCTTCTTCTCCTCTTCTGGCGTCAGCTTCGGCGGGGACGGCAAGGGGCTGTCTTCATCTAGATCCTGAATGAACTTCTCCGCGCCTTCAATGCCCTCTTTCCCCCTTACACTGCTCTTTAAGCTGGTAGAGTCGAAGGCCGATGTGTGCTGGGGCATGTTCTACTCAAAGGCGAGGAGGTGGCTTGACACGAAGATTGTGCGAGACGTAGATGGCCTATGCCATGGACCTTTATGAGTGCGGATTGTTTGCTGCCATAGGGGACACATGTGGATTTGTACGCCATACATACCATGTTTTGCACGGATATACGACAGAAGAAGCATTGGTTGCGTGCTCACGCAAGACAGCTCCTTGACCATCAATGAGAAGTCTAACACCGTATCGAGGTGTCGATAGTGCTGCGCGAGATCTCTTGACAAAATGACCTGATACGACGCATCTATGAGTGCCATTATGATGCACCAGTTAGCAAAAGAGAGGAGATTGGGATGAGATGACATCGCATCTTTTGATCGTTCAAGATCATGGGGGATAACATCAACAAGCATGAGCGCGTTGATGCTTTGTTGGGAAGTGGGCGGCCTTCGGGTCCTAACACGAACAAATACCGGCGAAATACTGTAACGCAGTGAGAGCTTCTCCTGATACTGTGCACAACTAATGCCACTCGATATGTCGCAGAGATGCATAGAAACAATATACATCTAGAACTAATCCAGTCTGTCTAAGACTCTACGTTCCTTTCGACAATAGGTGCTAGTCCTCAAATGCTATAGTATCAATCTTTCTCGAATCCAAGTAATGATATTGATATCGGCCATCCTCCTGGTGATTGTGCGCCCGCTGTTCATCGGGTCGCCCGTGAACTTTCTTCACGAGTGGCCACTCTAGTCAAATCCGCCTGTTGATAACGACGGCGGTAGAGCATCAGGTCCATTCCCGCATGACATGTTGATGTTATCCGTAAGCTCAAGCTCAATAGTAGATCCGTTGATGAAGGCGTCCCAGTCTAAGAAGCAGTTCGATGGCCATGGTTTACCGTCGATAACCACACTCTATCATAGGGTCTCAGCTGAGGTCGACATTGCGTACTGTGCATACATACCTTTACAAAGACGGTACCACCTGTTCCATTGGTGGGGTTTCCCCTGAAATTGGTGGCTTTGATCGTGGTTGTAGTGTTGAAGATCGGATTGAAGAACGATATTTGAGGGAAGTACGGCGAAGAGAGCAAAATTTGGCGGGTCGCAGGGACTGGGTACATGCCGGCCAAGTACCACGCCACATAGCTTCCCATAGCGCCTATTGAGGGATCAAAAATATGTTATTCGACATCCCCAGATGCAACATGAGATCTCACCCGAATCTATAACGTCAAAATATATAAGATTGTCCACATCGCTCTAGAGGTCCGCGTACCGTCATTCCCAGGCAAGCCGTTCACCGAGGTATTGAAGAACTGTGCAATGACTTGTCGCGATGTCTGCGTGCTCAGACCAGGTCTATCAGCATAATGGTACATGAAAGGGATCTGCTGCGAGGGTTCATCGGTGGAATCGAAAAAGCTCTATGCCTCTCTTCAGCGTGATGAGCGGAGTACCACCGTTACCGACACACCTCGTTGAAGATGAAATTCAATCGATTGATGAACTGATTTGTGCCACCTTGTAGTTGTATCAACTTTGCTGTGTCTTGCGGAACGTATTGAGAGTACTGCGGTGTATGGTAAGCGACATCGTATCGTTCTATCGACAAGATAACGTACTACAATCGGCGAACTCTCATAGAAACCGTCTGTATTCACAGCGTTCAGGAAGCAAGAAGATTGCAGAGGGTCGTGTATACTGCAGTGGCGGGGATCAGTGAAGTTAAACGTCCCGTTCAGAAACTTCGGCTAGAGAACGAACGAAGTAAGGAAAAGGTTGTCTATAGATTGCATGAACACTTCACCTGCATCATTCCAACGATGTCTGAGCGTCCTGGGACTGTGATATTCGGATTCCAGTTGTTAACAAAGTTGCCTGCACGGGCAGAGTACTGTAGGGCAGTAGCATTATCAATGCATGGCCCAAGCACACTGTGAATGGTCGTACCTTTGCGCTGTCGTCTGTTAATCCTAAGATCTTGGCTACTTGAGAGATCGCAAAATCACCGAACGCGTACTAGGAAGCACATTTAGTGTTATTCAACAGCACTCCAAAGAGGACACAAACTTCTAGGGCCCTAGAAACCTGCTTGGTGTTCGTGCCGCTCGGCTCCCACACGTCACTAGGTAAATAGCCTGCGAGATGTCTAGGTTCAAGTTGCAACGAAGCAGAGGATGAGGCACGCACCCAGAGCCTTCCAGGCATTCGCCTGCCTTCCTTGCAAGTCCCAGTTCGGCGGCTGTATTTCCGCGTCAGCAAGCAAGGCGTTGTACAGATCAGTAGCGGAGACATTGAGCGCGTCGATGTGTTCATGGTATCTACACTAACGTTAGCCTGGATGATTTAAGCACGTTTAAACCTACTTCACGAAAAATTCGCCAAGTATAGGATCACCGTCTGGAGATACAGTAAATACTGATACTTGCGTTGAAGGCATTTGGGAGCTACGTACTACTTCCGCCTTGTATGAATTGCTGGGCCGTCGCACCGCGACATTCAGGTAGCCATCCTGACCACAAAACGTTGATTTGTTTGCGACATGATGCAAGTAGGGATATAGTGACAAACCTTCGTGCTGCTGAATATTGATTAAACCTCTCACAATACGCGAGAAGTTTACTGGGTCATGCAAGGCCATGAATGAATAGAGAGTGCGGAAAGTGTCCCACTAAGGAGCTCAATTAATTCCAAACCAAGGCAGTACAGAGGGATTACGCACGTTACAGTAGAAAGAGTCGTAATATGGCTCAGTGGAATTCCAATTAGGATTTTCTCCAGTGTCTGCAACATATAAAAATTGAAGTTGAGTAATAAGCGTGCTTCACTACAAGACTCACAATCAGCAGGAGAGATATGGGTGCGATAGAAGGAGCTATAGAATAGTTCGACGATCTCACTATCGACATCCTGCGTTTGTACTTTGACACGACCGAGCAGCTCGTTCCATTCGTCAAATGCAGCACTCTGCACCCCCGCGAAGTCAAAATCGGGAATCTCTGACTCGGCGTTAGCGCAAGCCTGGTCCGAAGATATGAATGAGACACCGATTCGTGTAAGAATAGCCGTTGGCGCTAAAATGTGGTGTCACTCATCAGACTCGATTCAAAGCTTTCCGTTGAGTGCGCACCTTTGGCGGACCGTGGCTTGAAAGTGAGGAGGGCACCAAGTTGCTCTCGGAAACCTTTGAGCCTATTTTATTGAGATGATCGGAGCGTTAAGATGTCGTAGCATACCGAAATAAAGTTGCTCAAAATTGGTGGTTTGCTGAATGCCGGAATTCCCTAACCACGCTCCACTCTGCACAGGGGCTCCCTGTCGGTGGGCATCAATGAGATGGTACAAACCACCCGCCACGCAACTTACCAACTCAAACCCGTCCCCCATGAAGTCCACACAAGTGAAGGCTCGATATCGGCCTGGACCGAAGGATGCAGCAAACGAAGCGCCGCCTGAAGGGGACGGGTCGTGAGCAAGAAGAAAATTAAAAGATGTGAAAAGCTCACCCGTGATACGCCCAGCGGTGCCGTTCAGCAGCATGACCGGATCTGTGCTGCTTTGTTGACCGTCGTTTGTGATATCAACCATTATCCTTGGGTTTACCGTGCCCGCGGGAAAGGTGTATCTACCAGGACATCACTAAGTTCACATAACTACAGTAACACTTTTAGACTGATTTACCGGTGCAGAGCTGTTCGTCGAGTAGTCGTCAACTCTACACGAACACCAGTCGACTGGAATTTTCATGATTAGTGATCCACCGTAGCTGCGAGACGCTGACTTCCGCACCAGGTTACTGGAGAAATATCCGGGCTGCGCGAAGTCATCGGGTGAGCCTAAGAAACATGAGCCAGCCTGAAAGTACGTGATAGTCAAGGTTCGTACCATCCTCTAGCACTTTTCTCAGGACTTTGCGGCCGTCGAGAGAGGTAGGACACTCTTCAAACAGGTCATTGTTACCGCACGAAGCGAAAGGGAAAACTTTGAACAAGGACAATGGGATGGACTGGTGTGAATCAGTAAAGCTCACAAGTACATTCGATCACATTTTTGCACTCACACCGCCGGTTCCGTCGTCATGCAATTGGGAGAAGCCAGTCACGTTGAATATCGGATTAGCATCATAGCCCGCGTGCTAGATAAAGTGCAGTGTGTATATCCATCCTTTTGGAGGCTCTCATAAACTGCTCACGTTGCCAGGCGAGTCCGTGTCCATTCCAACCTTTGCCATCCCGTGCGGTAGGGTCGCGCCTGTAACACATGAGCGCGAACTTCGTAAAGTTGCATCTGAAACGGACCTGGGAACACATGGCCGCCGTTTGTCGTACCCACGAACAAGTTCACGAGGCTCGCAGGGCTGGAAGGTGTCTCACTCGGGTGTGCCGCCGGAGGGAAGGAAGAAATGAAGGTGTTGACCGGGCTGGCGGGAGACGGCACGACCACGGAACTGGAAACTGTTGGGCGAGCGGAGCTAATCGTACTGTGTGTCACAGCTGCAGAAGTGCTGTCAGCAGACAGGACCCACAGTATCGCGGTCGATAGAAGTGCAGCGTGCAAGGGAATTGGAAGCATGGCGAGGGACTCACACGCGAGCTCTCTAGAACAATGAGAGTTCGAGGGGCTTCACCTTTATACACTGCAAAGGAGGGGAAGCATGACTGCCTGGGCCTTTTCTTGCCCCAGAAACAGCATGCAAGCCCTAGAGAATATCGGAGCACATGTATGGTCACAGCTGACTCGTCTTCCTTTCAGTCGAAGGATCCTGTAGCGTGCACGGTGATTAGTAGCAAAGGCACGACGAAGCAGCTGTTAGACACGTGAAGCATCTCCTGACATGTCGGTGCATGGCCAGCACGAATAGAGATTCCGAAGTACTGTTGGAAGTGATAGTTCACGACGTCTTCAGAAGGCGCTTTTCCTGCACTTTTTATATGGAAAGCCACGTGAATGTCACGTGGATTCTGCTTTGGCGTGGAGGTCGCGTCGAGCCAGGATGATCCACCTCAACATCGAGCTAGCAGGTCGTACAACACGCACCTGTCTCCTTGCTAGATCGTCTCATATTATTTATCTCAACTCGAAGCAGTGTGGTTTGATTCTCAGCTCTTTAGCTACTTACTAAAGTGGCAGCCCGCTCAAGTCCCGCTTGCATCGAGGTCATCAAGAGAGCAGCTCCACGAAGAGAATTCTTCCGAGTAAAGAATAAGCTATCCCCTCCTTCCATCTAACCGAAGTCAAATCAATAGTACAGGTCTGGGCATATTGTGGCTATCAATCACGTTTGTGCTCCTAGTATTCACTTCATCGAAAGGAGCGTGCAAAAGCCTTGGAGTATGTGAGTCCATTACGTTATTAGTGCTTCCCACATTTTCTTTCAGTAAGGCTGATGACAATTGACGCATACAGCAAGTAGTTCTCAGCCATCTCGTGACTGATACTATCAAGTCATGAGTGACCTGCTCCTGCTTCTGACCTTCTGACGCACATGCTCCCATATCCTCTCGTCACCATACCTCCCAGCACACCGGCCTCGTACAGAATACAGAATGAAAACCACTCTTTCACGATCACGCTTCAACATTAGGACCGTGCGCTCTTCGTCTGCGCGACTGATATGGACAGCAGCAATTCTCCTATCTCTGGTCATCATGGTCTGGACGGGGTCCAAAACGATCCGCACGACTCCTTCGAATGGTAGCGACGATAACGACGGCATACACCTCGCCGTGTCGCCACAATGCGGACACTTTTCGGACTCTCCGGACGTCATCGCGGACGTGAACACCGGATTGAACCTCACATCATTCAAGACGATCGTCGCGTTCGGCGTACGTAGAACAACTCACCGCGCACACTCCTGCCTTCGTCTCACCGTCGATCGTGTTTTGCACAGGACTCGTTCACGGACGGGGGAAAGCAAGACGGGTCGCCGCTCGATCCGCCCGTCTTGATTCCACCGAATCCCCAGGCCGGCGGGCGGGCTACCAATGGCGAAGTCTGGATCGAAACCGTCGCGCGACGCGTCGGCGCGCGATTCATGGATTACGCTGTGAGCCCCGCTCTTTTGTCTTGCTGTTGCATGCATGATTGACATGCGATTCAGCAAGGCGGTGCGTGCACCGATATGAGGCTTTGGCCTAGTATTCCATGGGGAGATTTCGTTGGGCAGAGTAAGTGCGCCCGATGGATCGTATCATCTTTTTCTTGACGCAGACGCGTGTAGCAAAGACATTCTTGAACCAGGGTAATCGATTGGACAACGAGACGACTCTATATGTCGTGTTCTTTGGCATCAAGTAAGTACGCGATATGGTGCTTATATCCGCGAAGCAACAGCGCACTAATCGCATCGCGCTAGTGATTTTGAGGCCTCCAAGCGTTTGTATAATTATCAGTGATACCACTGCGGTAACTTATAAGTGTGCGGCGCAGGCGATGGCGACCACCTCCAAGCCGCAGCCGAGGCCATCCTAACGCAACTGCGGATCCTCGCCAGCCCGCCAACCTCCGCGCGCTCCTTCCTGCTCGCCGACGTGTATGGCCGCGGCACGCACACGCCCTCCGGCGAGCGGTACCGCCGCACGCTGTTCACGGGCCTGCACAGCCTATCCCTTGGACACTATATTGACTCCACTGACGGCAGAGGCGCGCCGCTGACGCTCGCGTTCGTGGACTTCGCGCGCATATGGGACGGCGTGCTGGGTGCGGACCCGGGGTACGCGGCGTTCGGGTACAGCAGCACGGACGCGTGCGCAGTGTGCGACGAGCATGGGTGCACGATGGAGGGGATGTGCGACGATCCGGAGCATCATTTTTATTGGCTGCCGGGGTGAGTATTGCTTTACCCAGCGATTGTGTGCGAAGTTTGGTTCTGTGCTTTGCTGACTCTGTTCGTCCGTGTGATTGTTAGGCACCCTTCGAAACAGACGAACCGCATCATGGCGGACTACGCGCAGAGAGTCCTGAGCGAATGCATCCAGGATTGAGAAGATGATTTATGCGCGAATAGAATAACGAGGTCTCGAAGTTTGTACGATCTTGAATCACAATTCATAGTGATGAAGCGATACGTTATTGCAGTGACGAACACATCACACATGTCCGTAAAGGTTTGCATACTGCGGTGCCCGGAAACTTCGGCTTCGGCTTACGACCACAGGAAATGAGACAGTAAAAAGGCGACGCGCAACAAACTTCTGAGAGGTTCTGCACCTCTCCTTCAAATTGGAGATCCATCCTGTGTGCAGCGTACGCAAGACCTTCACGGAAGTTTCCACAAGCCAGGAAGATTAAACGATCACCTTTGCCTACACGTCTACAGGCCAAGAAATCCCGCAGACTCAGACTAAGCCGACGTCACCAGCACTAGAGGCAGGAGAAGACACAGTTCGCAACGAACGTTGAACGATCGTGATCTCTCCAGGAACTTCCGGACGGTTAGTACTGGGAAGCAGCTGAGTTGGGAAGAAACCCGATTGTAACTCACCAGGACCTCCCAGAGACTCAACAGATGTCACCAGCACTAAGATCGGGGGCAGGAGAAGACGTATGGAAACGATCGAGATCGTCAATTTTAACTTCAAATCCTCTCTAGTAGGAGCTCCCGGACACTTGGGGAAGTGGCGAAGATAGATCGATCGTAAATCTCCAGGACCTCCCGGAGACTCAACAGCTGTCACTGAGGGCGAGAGAAGACACGGCGGTCCGTAAGTAGATGATCGTTGAACGGTAGAACGATCGTGATCTCTCCAGGAACTCCCGGACAGTTGGTGCTGGAAAGTGACCTGATTGGGGAGAGAGCGAGGAGCGGGCACCGGGATACCTCTCGGTACCAGTGAGAGGACGCGGGGCCCCTGAACGCACGCGCATACGGGGCTCTCTCAGACACAAGTACTCAAAACTTGATACAATTACCGTATGAAGTCCTGAAGTCTCAACAGATAACGAATAACGAATAACGAATAACGCTTAACGAGAACCGTGGCCGCTCCAACCCAGAGTCGACCACCTACGGTGTATGAATAATGGAACTAGAGACTAAGACTAGGAGTACAGGTGTGCAGCGTGTAGCTAACTGATAACTGATAGTCAATAATTGACAGTTGATAAATGGTGATGAAGATATGACAATGGGTAAATCTCTCAACACGAAAGGGTGGAGTTTAAGTTTAAGTATGAAGCGGCGGAGGGATACGACGTTCAGTGTCGGTGAATCGCTGAGGTTTAAATGTTGAATGTGGAATGTTGAACAGCGCCGAACGCCGAACGTTAAGTGTCGAACATTGGATGTCTCATGTTCAGTGTAAAGCGTTCGATGCTAAGAGAAGCACGTCGACGCGACGCGATAGAGACGCGGCAGAGACGCGAGACACGACCTTCGCGCCTAGCGCCTAGCGCCCTCGCGTCTACAGTGCGCGTCCTGACTCCTGGATTCCGTGGGCTGTATATGCGTACACGTGCGGACGGCTGGGCACATGGGCGGATGATGACGTGAAGGCGGCAGATGTGAGACGTTGGGTTTGCGAGGACAAGTGGGGTGGAAGTATGTATGTGCACACGGATGTGAAACGCGGGAGATGGAGGATTTGGCGAGCCTGGGTCATAACCACAACTGGGAAGACTGGCGGTGTGCGCAGCGGGTGTCGTACCCACCCACGAGAGCCGAGAGGTGTCTCGTCAGCCACGAGGGGTGAACGGGCCCATACGCGCGGGACGGATTATACAGCCCTGCGAACTATATACGCGACAAGACTCGGCACGCGTGCGATGAAAGTCTTAAAATACAGAACCTGGTCAGCCGCTAGCACAAGCGCACGACCAGATGGACACACATACCAAGCACCGGCCCCATGCTGCCTCTCTCAGTTTCTCCTTGCATATGCGCTTATGCACAATGCACAACGATCTCCGCGCAGCGTTTGATCTCCAATCCTAAAGCCTAGAAAAAACACTCGCGCATCTCGACCATCCGCGCGACTCTCGCACAGCTCTCCATGCGCGCGTCGACGAGCGCGCCGAACGCGTCGAGCATCCGCGCGCCCGGCTGTTTCTTGTGATGGCGCGACTTGACTTTTGACACGCCGGCGTCGCGCGTGGTGCGTCGACGATGTTGTCTGCGGGACCAATTGGCGTCAATATTGTGCGCAGGATCAGGAGAGGGCGAGAGGGAGGAGTGTGGGCGGCTCGGCACTGCCAGTGGTGTGTTGCTTTCCGATGTGTCCGCACTCGCGTCGGACAGGAATATATCGTGTTCGTTTGTCATCGTCACGGGCGGTGCGGAGGAGATATCATCATTGACAGAAGAGGAGAGGGCGGCGGCTTTGAGAGTGGCGCGCGTGCGGTGGACCCAGTACTGCTCCTCCTGGTAAAAGGCGTTGAGCGCGCTGAGCACCGTGCGCGTGGGCTGCATCGTCAGTGCTATGTGCGCTTGTGAGTGTGCTTGTGTATATGAGGATGAGTGGGAAGAGGAAGACGCGGAGGTGGGGGTGAAGAGGGCGTGTGGGGGCGGGGCGGGGGACCAGTATGTCATCGCGAGAGGTGATGCTAGTGATGATATCTAATATTGGATGTTGGATATTGATGGCGGATTCAGGTGGGAGAGGGCGAGGGCGGAGGCGGAGGATGACGCCGAGCTAACGGTAACGAGAGACGATACTCACAGGCAGAGGGAGGTGATTCAGATACGAGTAGCGTGGCGTACGTTCGTGACGAGGGTGATATAATATACGCATCTCACAACACCTCTCTTGCGGAGGGATCTTTATCTTATGAGCAGCTCGCAAAGCGGCGCGGTGTGGACTCGCAGCCCAGAGCCCGGGCGCGACAGCCTGGAGCTAGGTCGTGTTCCTTATTGCTATATTGCTATTCCTGGCCTCGTTCCTGTTCATGGTGAGTTGCTGAGTTGTTGAACGGGTAAATGGGTGAATAGACACCTGGACTCACAGAACCTAACCCTAGTACGCCTCCAATCCCTTTCTCGAATCCTTTTGTTGACTGCTCGCTCGCCCACTCACCTCACCTCTGTACCGTTACGCACGTCCCCTCTTACCGATATTCCGTCCAGACCGACCCACACGCGCGTCCCAAGTCTCTCCCTTCCAGTCCCTCTGCCCTTTTCCGTTTCTCCTCTGCTCCCCTCCTGCACGCCCAGACCGGTCGGCGGGTCCAGTCCCGCCCTTGCCTCCCGTCGCGCTCTCTTTGTGTACCTACTACATATACATCCATGTATATTTTTTTAATATTGCCGTCTTGGTGCTTCCGCGTGCGAGCCTTTCTGCAAGTCTTTCCGCGAACATGAGTGAGAATGCAAAGCTTGACTCGAAGGAGCGACGGACGAACTTCTAGACTTGCCCAAAGCGGAAGTGGCGCGTCAAATTATTTAGCGCCCATCGCCTGCCACGCGATCGCGAGTGATCGCTTCGCTTTTTTTGCGCTCAGCGGCGACGGCGTCGCGACTAGTTCTTACATCTGCAAAATAAACAACGTCATATATAACTTTAT
>JAAIFI010000423.1:0-22678 GCA_011032875.1 Phlebia tremellosa | reverse complement strand
GCGGCAGCGCTATATAGCAAAAGTACCTTTCCTGATGTGCATCAGGCATCCGCTGGAATCTCCCAGTGACATTTAGGTACTTACCTTGTAGACTGTTCATGAGGCCAAAGGGCGTCAGATCTTAGCAGTGAGGAAGAAGTATTTTCTCACCGATGCATTCATCATAGTTGAGGTCCCCTCCAGGGACTCCAGTGACGGAATCGTAACCCTGCGGTGCCTGAGAAGAATTAGAATGAGAATACGAGTAACAAGGCCAGTAAATAGATAACCTCGGTCAAGGTTTGGTCTCCGGTGAGCAGCTTCTGTTCCTTGCCAAGTACGACTTCGTTCAATAACATCGCTCTGTAGGGAGAACGAACGCCGTCGCTCTGAGAAACATACGAATCCGCCTAAAACAAGCTAAGAACAGCCTATGAGAACATAAGTCGAACAATACCTTGGAGGAAGTTGCAGACGTATATATCCCAGACCCGAATCGACCGAAATTGAATCGTGACCGAGCCTGAGCCAGCTCAAAAGAGGACTGAGGATACAGACATTCAAGTTAGCGGTCGAGCTATCCAGCGTTATGGCTTGCTTGCGCACCTGAATGATCTTGCAAAGCGAGCAATCGCTATCTTGACAAAAGTCTCTGCAATTGTCATTGTCTCCAAGTCGACAAGCTCTGATAGTTCCGTGGAATCGTCTTTTGGTGTTCCCATTATCGATTGTTCGACTGCGTTCCACGAAAACCCTGCAGTGACCAAGTCAGTCATGAAAAATAAGTTTGTAGGCCACCTGTAATGCATACTTGTAACGAGAGAATCGGTCTGTTATGGATTTCTTGCCGTATATCTTCCAGATCTTGAAAACAAAGCGATAAAATGATTGCGATACCACAATGATAACTATATACTACCGACCTTGATGACATCTGGCGCTGAAGATGTATGTTTCCATTGCGAGGTAAATTGTTTCGAGACTTCATGGGAGGAATCAGAAGAGTGGCCTGCATTCGAGTACACTGCAGACATACCGTTGTGGAACGCTGTATGAGAACGCTCAACAGAAAATATGATGGGTGCTGTGGCGATCATAATCATTTTGAAAACTTCAGAAAATGGAAATATAACCCGCCTAAATCCACAGCGTCCTGTCCACATTTCCGGGAACAAAAGTCTAGTTGTTTACCATCAACGCCGATGGATTTCGGCAGACGAGTACAGCTGAAATGAAGAGTAGAAACGAAGTTAATGGCGCAAAACATTGGCACTCAACGTACAATAAACATGATTCCGCCTTCCCGTTTGCGACTGCTTCTCTGGAAGAATCAGTGAAACTATTAAGTCTGCCACCCTCATGAAGATAACAAGGCTTACAGCCTGTGGCGCCGAGAGCACCATTGGCTAGGTGCACCATCCTTGCTCACGAATGCAAGTTTAGTGCATCCAGCAAGTTTACAGGTTCCCGGTACACCCTGTGGTGTGGGGTTGGGACTGGGGGACGGTCTTTCTCCACTCCTCGCTCGGATCGCGCACCAAATACCACAGTAGGGATGAGCTGAAAGGACGATAAGAAGGGAACAGCTATATAAGACGTCCATCGCCTACTATAACCATTCTCCACATATCGTGGTTTCGACTGACAATACTAACAAGATTCATCAATACAATCACAGAATCGGAGAGGAAATGAGAAATGAAGCTGGAGGAGATTTTGCATACCTGGCAAAGACTCTCTGAACTAAGTTTATTAGCCATCGCGTCACGATGACTCGCTCCGCAGTAGGACGAAAACACGCCATTTACGTCTTGCCAAACTGTCCTGCGACAGTTGGGGTACGCACATAACGTGCGCTCGCTGCGAGTGGTATCGGGTCCACACATACTACTGAGCCTTGCAACCTGGCCACTGGGTACGATCGATGAAACGGGGGAGACAAGTTATCCGCCGCAATCACCAGCTCTGTTCATCTTATATATGCCATGCTTCGTTTGGTCCGCTTTGGCTACCAAGAAGGCTGGCGAGCGCTGAAGCGAGTATATAGAGCGGATGGAAAGCCCAAATGGACTGAACTGCGCACCATCAATCTTTTAACCTTGCAATGGCTCGTGAACACATGTCTACGACCTGGACCACTGGTATCACCATCCAAATTAACGTCATGGGGCCGTCACGGACACTCCCAACCTCGAATACGCATCGAAGACGAATTGCTCAAAATGACCGTAATACTCGGGAGACACCCCAACCCGTCAATATCGATGGTATGCCATCGTCTGGACTCTAAGCTAATTTCCCGGTGCTAGTCAGGTATACTTATGCTTGTCAGTATCTGTGACGCCACACAGCGATGAAACAATACCTTCACAAGAAAGTTCACTGGGACCTATTCGGTTCTATAATTGTGACGAGCTTTACTATGAGTACGTACGTGTACTGAGAAGACGAATACTAAAACGACTAACTGAGATCAGGTTCACGAATTTTGCACCTGCCTCCATCAAACATATGGGTGCGAGGTACCCTACTGCGGAACATCGTGGGTTACGTTCGCCTAGCCCGAGTCGTACAGGACTGAATCTCGCCAGTTTTTCAAGCCCACAAATTCTTCGACGCTCACCCAGACCTGGCCGAACGCATTCGCAAGATGCCTACGCCTCGCGCAGCGCTTCAAGAGGCGACTCGCCTACAACGTCTTCAAAGGCAAGATTGGTTCCAGGTTAACATTGAAATAATGAACGATGTGCTGGAGGCCAAGTTTAGCCAGCACCGTAGTCTGCGAAAGCTCCTGCTTGAGACCGGTGAAAGAGCGTTGATTGAGGCAAGTCCGGTACGCATGTATGGCAGAGGTCCGATGTCGTGTGCATGTGAATATCATCTTGCAGGTCGATTCTTTCTGGGGAATTGGACCAGACGGTCAAGGAAGAAACGAACTTGGTAAGGCGCTCATGAGACTTCGCAACAAGATGCGAGCGGAAGGAGGGACACATAACATTGAGTAGAAGGGATAGAGTTTACGACGTCACTGAGGATTACTTGATATTGGCGAAACTCTTGGTGCTGGAGACAACATATTGGGAGGAGACAGCAGTACGACATGACTTCTGATCGCTGGAGATTACTCAATAATCTGTGTGCTGCCGAGTTAAACTTCGAGGAACACAGAATGACATGGAAACATATCTTCATGCGTGAGCTGTGACGAAAAAAAATGTTTGTCTCATTCCAGTACGTATCCAAGCTCCACAGTGCTCCACGTCAGACTGTCTATCAATATTCGTCGCCGTTCATAATGTCCCAATATCCTGGGATGCTACTAGATAGCTTTGCTACATCCCAGGCCACGCGTAAGGAACATATCACACAAAACAATTGAAAACCACGCACCTATGTTTGTCCCTCGCCGCTGGGGCTCTCCGCACGACTGACAACAGCACTCTCCGACCGACTCACAGCAGCGCTGGCCGACCGGCTCTCATCCCAATCACTGCCCTCCGCCATGAGTGCGTGCATGCCCATCTTCGCGAGCTTCCTGTCGAAGACGCGATGACGGTACCCACTCACGAGCCGCGCGAGCAAGTCCGACGTTGAGATTCCGGGGGTGCGACGGGTCGGGAGAAATTTACCTGTGTGAAAGTGATCGTGTCAGCGTGACATCTGTAATGAGAACGTTCGACGTGCCTTGCATCTTGCAAAATCCGTACACATCATCGTGTCCTGCGCTACCATACGGCTCGACGTCGTGAGCTACGTAGTCGATCTGGTACTGTGTGCAGCGATATGTTTATATTGGTACCTGATAGAAAGATGTCAAACATACCTTCTCGAGGAAATCAGCGTCGATGACCCAAGGCGCTTCTGGCACAATTTCATCGACCCATCGACAGTGTCGCACAGCTTCACATCTAGGACGCAGAATGCAGGTGATCAGCGATCAGCATCAGTGTTTTAGTGTACTCTACTACGTATCGTGTCAAAAATGATCGACAGCGACTCACCGCTCCGCATGCGTCATGACCGTCCTGCTTTTGTGTTCCTCGCAAGCCTCGTCCGAACACACGCCTGCCAGCAGGTACACTCCTGCCGTCCACTCGCCTTCTTCATTTTCTACGCTGGGAAAGGCTAGCTTCGCCTGACGTAATTGTAGGGAGTGGCCAAAGTGGAACAAATCGTACACGCCTGAATAGAGTCCGTTGGTTTATTTTCGTTGAGAGCAGATTGAGCGCTTACCATCAGCGTATATTCTGACAGGACGCCGCGTTGGTGGCTCGTTGATCTTGTACATTTTTCCACCGACTTGTAGACCTGGCGAGTCAATCATCTATGCACGGTACAACACGATGATGAATATGAAAATCATGAAGTAATAAAAAGACGAGTTTCACCTCTTTGAACCACGCGACGATGTCTTCTGGTGTCAGCTTTGCAGGATCGAAGGCGGCCGTTGAGATCCCTGCGGGAATAGGCTCTGATGGGCGCGAGGGCTGCGACGGGGTGGGACGTAAAATCATGGGCGGTGAAGGTGTCGGCCGGCCAGTCGTCGGGGAAGGTACAGGACGCACTGTGGGTGAGGGCACAGTCTTGACAGGGGAAGCCAGTTTCGGTGCAGTAGGAGTGGGGCGGACGAGAGGAGGTGCGGAAGGCTTCTGTCCTGGAGTCGGAGAAGGAGTGGAACGCGGGATGGAAGGCGGGGACTTGGATAGCGGAAGAGAGGACGGTCCAGGGCGGGCGTGGGCAAAGCCATAGGTATGTGCACCTCGGGCCACTGGTTCGCGGTGGTCGCGGTGAATCGAGCGCGGGTGGTCGTCCGGCCCAGCAGTGGTGCTGCTTTCGATGTCGCCGTCGTAGGTAGGCGAGTCAACTCCCTCATCCGCGTCCGCGTCGGATGACACGAGGGCGTGACGCGGGACAGGTCGGCTAGGCGCAGGGACTGTGGTCGAAGTGCTTGTACCTCTAGCCCGTGTAGCAGGTATAGAGGAGACTGACGACGAAAGGGATACAACAGACGCGCCTGAGTCCGTCAGAGGGTCGTTGTCTTCCTCTGAGGCGTCATATGCCGGCGAGTCAACGCTTGTTCGCAAATCGAAGGACGAAGACGCAGAGACGTGCATCGGATGCTTCGAGGACGCAAACGAACGTTTTGGGTGTAATGGTTTTGAATTTGCTGAGAGTTGAGGTTTCGCAGGGTTGACCACAGACGGGGACGTCGTGTTTTGCAGCGAGTCCATATTTCGTGCTTTTGTATGCACGACGGGGAGTAAGAGAGCCGCGAGTTTATCTGTGATTTCAGGAGGGTGATCAGATAACACGGTTGAAAGACGAAGAGAAAGGCTAGAGCAGACCAGAACAGCTTGAGAGAAGCGTTGTTCAGGATGAGGGGGAGGCTTTAAGATCGTCGTCGACTCTTTGGTAGTCGTGGTACACTCTGAGGATGACCCATTCAGTTAGCCATTCCACTTAACACAAAAATGCGGAGGTGGCATACATCGGGAGCCCCACGTGGCAGATCTCGGTAACCGCCGCTCTTATTCACGTGCTTCACCCTATTGGTCCTGCCGTTCCATGACGCTTTTTGGCATTAATTCCTCTACGGTTTGCAGAATTATCGAAGTGCATACAAGCCAGCATATGAAAAACAGGCTATAACACAGAGATGCATACATACAGACATTACAGTACATCTTTTCTCTCTGACGCGAGCTCCACGAAGTTGAATATATAGGACTCCCCTGGACATCAAGGACGAATCAAAACGCGACGCCCTATTCCCAGCTAGCGGTAGTAGTCGTGTGCGAGCGCCCCAAGCTCTCATATTGACACTGGGCCAAGTAATAAGTAGACGGCAACGGGTCCAGGAGCGTTGACTGCATGAAAGACGTTGGAAAGACGTCAGCGGGCAGCAGACAGCAGGCTCAAGACGAGTCCGAGCGGTGACCGGTACCGTCCCTGGGCACGGGTACTCCTCGTGTATCTCATCTATCAGACAGGTTATTTGAGCTCCAAAAGTATACAACGGAGTGCATGCAAAATGCATGCGTGCTCGAGTCGGTGATTGAAGCCCTATATTGAGCGTACAAGAACCTCGTGAACAGATGGCTGCCGAATGGGCGTGTGGCGAAAGTCCCGTCGAAGAAAGCGAACGATCTTGATCTCATCTCTCATCTGCTCGAACACCTACCCGTCCGCACTCGAGACTGGGCTGCGACTCTCTGTTCTCAGTCCCTCATCCCACCAGTAACGACAATGGCATCCTCTGCGAATGTACCCATGTGCAAGGTCTGCAACATCGAAGAGGGTTTCTTGGTGCATAACGACTGATCGATATACTAGAACTGTAATACGAGGTCGGTTTACGTAGAACCAACTGGTCGTGGTACGCATCTCGACTCGACGTTTTGTTGGCTTATCATCTCATGCTATGCGACAGTACACGATTTCTGCGGAAAACGTTGCATGTCTATCTTCCAGAAGCAGGGGGTCCAAGTTTCTGTACAGTCTGCTCCTACACCAGTAACAACATCTACCAGCGGGGGCGACACCCTCGGCCTCGGTGCTATAGCTAGTAACATGCCGGGAGCCTTCCCGCCGACTACGACTTCTACTGGCTCCGCGACAACCGCAGTTTCTTCTGCTGTTGACGCGAGCCCTAGCAGAAATCCTCGTTGTGCGCTGTCGAATTGTCGGCGCGAGGCACATCCTGGTAGTCAATATTGTGGGCAAAAACATCGCCAGTGAGTCATTCCTCCCTCCCGTGTGTTTATAACCCCGCTCAGCCTCTTTCAAGGGAGGCGGTGGTCTTAGGAGAGGCGGAAGGATGTCTCTTGTGAGTGCCACGTCACTGATGGTACACATTGCAGTTCATCTGTCCGATACACAGCTGTGCCAAGCAGCCTAAGGCTACAATCAATAACAAACTCAGTGACTTCTGTTCCAGACGATGTGGTCAGGATGCAATCGCTAGTGGTGGGGCATAGCCTTGTTTATCGTGTATAGTCCCCGTTAAACCGTCTCACTAGCCCCCATTATCTTGGCCCTCGATAGCAAATCGGCCCTGTATGACGACGGTGAGTATGCCAATTGCCTTCATTGAAATATAACTAAACTCATCACAGTTGCGAATCAATTCACCACGAAGTGGAAACATACGACGGTTCCGCCCACTGTGCACAAAGTAATCATATCCTTCAATATCAACATGCTTGGCTGACTTGCTATTATTGATTCCAGGTCTGGAAGATTTTCAGTAAGAAGACGATCACGGATCGCTTTTGGCAATACAAGTGAGTCTCAAGGCCGTGTGCGCCTGTGTTCGCAGTATTAATGGCACGCGTATGCGGGCAGACTCGATGTCGAACGAAGGACCTCGCTTCAAGGCGGAAACAGCAAACGGCGGTTCCATGGGACGTCTCGGACGTGCAATCTGGGTAACGACGATAAGAGTCGCGATTTCTGTCAAAACCCGGGTTGTTCGGTTTGCAGAATAATAGAGGTCACCCAGCATTTCTTTCCCTGTCCATCTCTAGTAATCATATGCATTGCAGACCTCCTTCCAATTGACCAGAGTGGGTCAAGCCACGAACTTTGGTCGTTTCGGGACCGGGATCTACACGTCTTCGACATCCAGCAAGGTTCATTTCTATGTCTAACTCTGTTTGGACCATGGATATAACAGGGTATATATCAGGCAGACTCCTATGTAAGAGAACAAGGCGGTTCCCGGTACAAGTCGATGCTCCTCAGCGACGTAGTCATGGGAAAGACGAAGAAGCTCACCCAGTCCGACACGAGTCTTACGAAGGTACGTTATAGATTATGTACACTATGCTTTGAGACCTACGGAGAAACTAGCCTCCCGCGGGACATGACAGCGTTGTCGGGGAGCCTGGCGGAGATTTGAACTATGATGAGGCCATTGGTGAGTATTTTTTGAGGCTTTGAAAACAAGGCCTGACGTACAGACTTCTATTCCAGTGTACCAGGTAATAATCCTCCATACCCCGTTTGTACCTGTCTCACTGACTCGACGGCCGCAGAACGAGGCTATCCGACCATTGTTCCTCATCATCTATTCTTGAGCATGACGTGGATGTGGTTAAGCCGCTGCTTCTTTGTGACTCCTTCGACCTATCTCGTAATGGTATTGTGACCCCCGCCCCTGTATTTGTTGTGTCATCTTTTCTGAGCAGATTTGTCCATCGCCTCGCCACATTATGGCAGGGTCATGGAATATCAGACATAGACAGCACGCGGGAGGCTATCACGGTGCGATGGCCCGGAAGATCAATGGCGACTGAAGTGTCGAGCATACCAACTACGATAGATTATAGCATATCTTCGCCATCTCCGGTATCGTGGTCATGCTTAGGGTTTTCCTGCGCTCTGATCTTTTCGCGCAAACGCATCAAGGCCTTCCCTAGCTCATTCCTCCCTTGGCCGTCCTTGCCTGTCCCCCAGAACGAGTCAATCTGCCCCCAGGTTCAATGTTGGAAAAGATACGAAAGTAGATATTTACCCACCGGGCTAGCTTCTATTAGCTCATATTCTCCCGTCCCCAGCAACATCTGAGTTAAGGATTCGTGTTGGGCAAATTTGGCTTCTAGGACGGTGTCCATCACCCCGACGTTCACTTCGTACCAATCCTGACGTCGGAGGCGCGTAAGACGTGTGGCTTCTTCAAGAGCCGCTCGAGCGGTGGGTAGATTCCGGATCCGCTCTGCTAAGTCTGGATGCTTTGGGAGAAACTTGTGAGCTTGAAATACTAGTATAGCTAGGTGAGCTCGATAGAGTGATTGGCCGGGTTGAAAGAATACGTACGATGTTCAGCGGTTGGATACTCATGCCCCTCGAAAGTGATAGTATATGGCGAGAAATTGGTAAATCTGTGATGTTGTATGTTTACTTCACAACGATAAGATATTATGCAAGATGGTCAGACATACTCATAGTAACTCTCATCACGGTCATAGAAGAGGATAGGCCCCTGGGGAGACGAATTCTGACCAGCAGCACCAGTCTCTGGGTTATCTAGTATGCATTTAGAAGGACGAATTGAGGATGTTAGGCACTGGTACGATACCGTGGGGTGCTATCCCATCTGCAGGCTCCATAACGTTCCGAGTAGTAGATGTTGCAGTACCGCGACGAGTATGTCTGTGTCGTGGCCTCGGAGAGCTCGAGCGTGTTGTAAAACGCGAGAACAAGGTAATCGAAATCATGCAAATGATTGCTGCTAAGATAATGATGTGAAGCATACAGCCTGTGCCAACGCCAGAACGTCGAGCTCAACGTTGCGGCTAGCAGGATGCATCGGGCGCTCTTGCGCTCTATTCAATCCAAGTTCCCGTGACAGGCGGAGTAGTACGAAGTCGCGTCCATGTCCTTTTTCTGCTTCCACACGCATCCCAGGATCTACCAAAATTAATTGGGAACTGCTGCGAAATCTTTAATATCCTCAAGTAATGTCCTCGAGCTCCAGCCGGAACCAGAACACCACTTGTGCCTACCCGTCTTGCACTAGGAGAGTGTGGCAAGCCCCTGACGGCAGTCTTTCTTCGTTCTGCGGTACGACTCACAGAGACGCGATGGCAAGCCAAGTCAGCCCGGAATTTTTGTGCAAGGTAAGTTGGGGATCTCGTTATCTACATCTGACCCCCTTGGCTGATAAAGTTCGTTCTCAGTTCTGTAGGCAGAAGCCGGTATATATAGAAAACGGATATGGTATGCCTTCTTCCCCTCTCAGACGTGGACTGCGTGCTCAACTTTCTCATCAGCGCACGATTACTGTGGAAAATACTGTGCATCTGCGTCCAGGTCAGGGCAGAGACCCCCACGCTCGCGTTCTGTTCCTCCGCGGCCTACTCCCAGCACCGGGATATGCAGACTAGCTGGCTGCGAAAAGCCTGTATACGTCAACGAACATGGCATTGCTAGTGAATGGTGCTCGAACCGGCATCGTATGTATGTACAGATGACCCACATCTATATGTCACTCCCAAACAGATGATGACTTGACACAGTAAAGCTGTCCAAACGGGCAAAGCGGAAGCATGTCTATTGTAACATTCTTCCTACTCGTGTGCAACTGCTTTGTTAATCATATACATAGCTGCCGAAAATATCCGAAAATTTTGGTTAACGGCAAACAGAGCGATTTCTGTTCTCAGCAATGCGGCAAAGATACCATTAGTGCTGGTAAGCAACTCTCGATCATCCACAGCTACTCAAAGTTCACACCGGACAGCCCCTATCATTCTCCAGGTCCCAAAGACACACACCGCGTACGAAAATGGTAAGGCTGCAGGGAGTTGACCAAAATTCAAGTTAATCAGGGACGGCTTGCAGTCACCAGCCAATTCAAAACCCAATGGCTCCACGACGTTCCGATTCCCACCGTCAGAGAGGTCATTCCCATTTTATATCCATGTTGAAAATATCACTGAGCTGCCGCTCTAGGTATGGAAGATCTACGGTCCGGCTGATATGACCGACAGGTTTATGAAATACAAGTATGCATATACGCTCTCATCGTGATGGTCTGTGCTTACGACGATTGCAGGCTTTCTGTGGAACGTCGCATTGGCCAATTAGGTGGTAACAGTCGCCGGAGATGGCATGGTACTGCGCGAATGTGCCGGCTTGGCGACGGAGATAGTGAAACTCAGTTCTGCAATTACCCGAACTGCTCCTTGTGCAGCATCATACAGGTATGTGAGTTGAGGATGTCACTGGTTCATGATGTCCAATACTTTGATATTTCAAGACCTCGTTTGATAAAGCCGAATACGGCAAAAGAACTAACTGGGGTCGCTTCGGAAGAGGCATCTACGCTTCAGCGACATCATCGAAGGTACTGTCAATGACGTTAAACAGGACTATCCGCTTATAATGCAATAGGCGAATGATTACATCGTCACGCAACGGTCTGCATTCAAGGCGATGCTACTCGCTGAAATAGTCATGGGGCATACCGTCAAATTAACCACTGATTGCCCATCCCTCACTCAGGTAAGCACGAACACCCGTCGTTCGTCATGATAGTAACGTCATTACGTTAACATGATCCATGGATCTATCTATAGCCTCCCTCCGGCTTTGATTCCGTTGTTGGTGAACCAGGCGATGATCTGAACTACGACGAGAGTATAGGTAAGATTGCTCTACCACTGATATGTATACTCTCGGCTAATAGTCACAACACATAGTTTATAGGGTGACTATCTGACGGCAGGAGGTATCTTTAACGAGACGCTGACAACCTACCCTTTAGAATGATGCAATCAGACCCCTGTTCCTCGTCATATTTGAAGATGGTATACCAGAGAAATACGCTCGCGCCCAAAGATGATTTCTTGTCAGATGATTCGAGAGTGGGGTCATATCGCAATCTCTATAAATTACATAACTTCTTCATTCATATACTTCCAAAGGCTACCTTTCCGTCTATCACTGTCGCAAGTACCGTCGCCTGTAATATGTCCGCTGTTGACAACGAGTCGTTCAAGATGTCGCGATCGAGCACCACGAAATCCGCTTTCTTCCCGGATTCTAGGGAGCCTAAGGTCGCCTCGCTGAACGATGCATAGGCAGCATCTAGCGTAGCCCCCTTGAGGGCCTGTGTACGAGTAAGCTTCTCGGAGGCGTACCTAGAGCTGACTGAGAATGTTATGCGTACACCGTTTGCACAAAATGCTCACCAGCCGTTTGAGCCATGAGGACTTCCGCCGTTCACGTCGAGTCGGGAAACAGCAGCATAATAGCCGAGAAGAGGGTTGATCCCTTCCACGGGGAAATCAGAGCCCAAAGGTAGCACCTTGAGAGGAGAGGCCCTGAATATAATAGGTCACATAGAGTACTGGGGATAAATCGTAAACTTAGTACTGGAGCAGCGTTTGGTACGCGTATGATCCCTTTATCCTGTCCGGCCCCTGAAAATTCCTGTGATATCGCTGTAACCGCATAGATATATTCGACTTACCAGTCTTGTTTCTGCATACCACATGTCACTCGTACTGACAGAACAATCAGTCACAGAGAGGAATAGATATACGCCTTTACTTACGCATGAGTAGGCTGCACACTAGTAATGACTGCACCACGTTAGTTCTTTGCTCTGTCACTTCGAATGGGGAACACACCTCCGAGTTGTCCTGCTCTGGCAAGGTCCTCGACACGCATTATCTGGGCGTGTTCTATGCGAGGACGCCGCTTCGCAGCTATCGTCTGAATGTCCTCACCGGTGATGGTACTTTCTCGAGTGAGAAGCCTCTCGAAGATATCGAGAACGGCCTTGTTAGCGCGATCGCCGATACAATGAATATTCTGCGGAAAACCGATGAAAGTGTGTCGATCGATGATAAGTTTTTGCGCGTACGATGCCCCATCCGTCCGCCCAGAATTTCTCTACCATGTCTTCTAACGCCTCAGGAGAACTGCGCATGATACCGTTGGTGTCAGGCTTATCAGAATAAGGCTCGAGAAGGGCTGCACCCCAGGATCCAAGTGCACCTAGATGAGCATGCGAAGACGTTTAGCTCGAGGTCTAGTAACGACTTACGATATGATCAGGTACTGACCGTCGGTAAACAATTTGACGCTTTTCACGTTGAGACGCCCGTCTTGACCGTAATCTTCGAGATAAGGTACCCCCTTCCCCCAGTAAGTCGTATTCTCCGACCCGCCCATTGCGTATACTCGGATCTGTGGTGGAGATGATGTTTCAGGTTGGAGTGTTTAATAGATAAAGGAACAAATGCACAACGTACGGATAAACGACCTTCATCAGCCAACCTGATAGTGATGAGCATATCAGAGCACTCAAAGAACAATGGACTTGCTTTTGGAATACGTCAAGATATGCTTCAGAAGCGAATGCATCGTGGACGCTGGTCAGGCCCACACTTAGTGCATCTTCCATCGCCGTCTCCAAGTAACCTTCTATCTGCTCTGGACTCCAGGGCGGAGATTGTACGAGTAGGATAGCGTTATCCAGGAAGATTCCTGCGAGAGCCCATCAGTCTGTTACCAATGCGTGTGCTTGTGGGCGCACCTGTGGGAACCCCATATGCATCTTTCACAATCTCGCCACCGTCGATATCCTCGTTGCTAGGCCAGCGTTGACCTGGCAGTTGAGCAAGGGTCAGGTCAAGAGCTGCCTTGGAGACCCAGACTGCATGACCATCTGTGCGTCTGAGAGACATTGGTCTGTTGACAAGTAGCTCCCGTGAAGCAAGGTCGGCCTACACCCAAACTATTGATATCCAGGAGCAGTTGTAGAAGGTAACCTCACTTACTGCAGTCGGAAAGCTGCCAGACCAATCTTTCCAGCGGGTTTGATCCCAACCCCAACCCTCAACCCATCTAGAAGGGTCGTTGTCGATCTCTGGGTGAGCTTTGACATAAGATTCCAAGGTATCGAGCACCTCTGAACGTGATCCGTGAGATTAGAATGCCGATCTCATATATCCTGCTTACCTTCTAAGGATTGGGCACGATCCAGCGGCAATTGTACCTTGAATCCATATTCTACCAGATGTGCATGTGCATCTGAGAGAATGAATTATACACGGAGTGTCCACGCAGAACACTGCATCATACCTGATAAACCAGGAATCACGATGCTGCCGGACTTCGGTCTGAACACTGACAAAGGCTTTTTTGCCTTCACTTCATTACCGTAAAACTTCTGGATCTGCTCATTCTGGTACTGATCCCAATGTTCATGGATGTGGTCTAACATAGACTTGATGTTAGTTCTCTGCCGAGGACATTTAGACTATGAGTCTTACCCCACGTGCCAGAGGCCATGATTTCATCTCGACGAACGAGAATACAATCTACAGCATAATTGCTGGCATCAACGGTGTAAATCTTTCCAGGTTCTGTGCATATTGCATAGGATTCTGGGAGGTGCGTGTTCCTTAGCGCGACCTTTGAGACCGAAGGAGTATCGTTAGGTATGAATATATATGTCACTGCTGCTAAAGTCAATCCAGTAAGAAGCCACATGAAGTATGTGGATTTTGAAGTCTGAAGCCTTGCATCCTTTCCTTCGGCAAGATGAACTATCTCTCCCTTGATGTGTCGGCGATCTGGAGAAGCATGTTTGGATTGTTTCGAGCTATTGTCCATCCTATGCCGCGTGGACATCCAGCTTTGATGTTGAATTTTGATGGGTGCGTGGTGCAGAAGCAAGGTTGTTTGTGCTGATACTGTAGTAATATTGGTGGTCGGCGGTGAAGCCACAGTAGCGTTGACCACAACAGAAGCGCGACACGGTCACGGTGATCGCCGCCAACAAGCACGTTGTTTGCCTTTGTTAGGATCGCAAGCTCAAGGCATGCCCTTTCGGGTGGATACATGATGGATACGAGATGCCCCGACAATGGGGTCTTTTCACATCGAGAGGGATGTCGAGAATATTATCGTATAGAGACCAAAGAGAAACCGAAGAGAAAGAACGACAAAGAAGTACTGGGTATGCACGGAAACACAAATGATGAGAGCAGCAGAGCAAAGCGATTGTCCACATGATACAGAATAGAAAACCCGATAAAAACGTGATAGCTAAACGTAACTAGAACTTTCCAAACCTGCCTTGCTTACCCGTCGTAGTGGTTGCAGGGTTGCTTCATCTACCGGCGCACGACGGGCGTGTCTGTATCTCCCTTCTGCATCTTTGATTTCTAACTCTTGCTGGGAATCGCCTAGTTGTGCCACGTCCCCAACTGTGGGTACAAGATTGAAAGAATGTTGGGAGGTAAATGCAGGAGGGAGACTCTCGCGGAGGTGCTGCGGCCGTCTTCCGCCTAATGCAACCTGATAGTTGCCTGCCATAGTGCCACCTCCTGCCTGTGAGTCTGATTCGGATTCAGACGGAGGCATCTTCACCACGCCCACTGACTTGCCGCCGAGTTCCTGCTCCTCAAAAGTCATCAACTCTGACACGAAGCCGATATTGGGAGATATGCCCTTGCGGCGTTCCAAGACGAACGTGTAGGCTTGCGATAGCGTCCAATGATTAGCGTGTATGAGATATGCCATCACAGCCGTCACGGAACGCGATTTTCCAGCTTTACAGTGAACGTATGTTGGAGAGGAATGCAGACGTGCGTCATCTATGAGTTTTGCCATTGAGCATATCCGTTCCCGCGCCGATCGTAGCCACAAACTTACCGAGAATAATACAGACATCGCGCACGCCACGCGTGATATTGTCCTCTTCAACGGTGTCACGCATGGGGATACGGACATAGCGCTCGAATCGTTCGCGTAAGCGTAGCCCATGGTCATCATCGCACTCGGCAGCAATGTTGATTATCCGCTTTACGCCTAGTGAAAGAAGAGAGTTCACGTGCTCTTCAGCCGTGAGCTCCGGTCCAAGGTAAAGAAAATTTGGGAGGATGGTTGAGATCGTAAATTCTGGGAATGGCTCCTCCGTAGTCGGTGGTTGATCAAATTCTGGGCGTGCGGTAGCAGGAGATGGGGGTAGAGGGGTTCCAGGTGACCGTGGGGTGCTAGGTCGTGTGAAAGCAGGAGATGGCGGTGAAAGGAATTCAGATGGAGTGATAGGGCCCGCGGAGAGTAGACGCGCAGAACCGGGTGGAGAATGATTGGGCTGGACAAGATTTAGATGTGAAGGAGAGCGAGAACGGCAGCGAAGCGAGTTGCCTCCGCCATTTACAGAAAGTGTAGGAAGGGTATGCGATTTCGGTTGTACATGCGGCACTTGAAGTTTGGGCAGAGAGATGGTTCGATCTGTATCAATTCTGCGTAAGGTGGGTATACTCGGCCTGCGAGGAGGTTGGGGGCGAGAGAAGACAGTAGCAGAAGGTGCGGGTGAAGGGGAAGAGTAGTCATCAATGATATTCCATGGCTGTATAGCAGAAGGCATTACGGGTTGTGGAGAAGGCGCAGGATGGTCAATCTCTGGTAGCGATTTCGAGCGAAGGGCGATGAGCGTGTCGAGCTGGGTCAACCCGCCTGGCGGCTTTTTACTGGTACTGGGGAGATTAGAGATGAAAGGAGCTGTGAACTGCTGTTCTTGCTCGTGGGTGTCTTGTTCCCGCTCGCCTGGATCCGAGCTTGAAACAATTAGCTGCGAGAGGTAGGAGTGCTGTCGAGCAGCGGCAAAGCCACCCTCGATGAAGTCAACACCGCCATGATATAATAATGGGCCTACGACATCCATGATGGACCAAGCAGTCGCTTGAGCAGCGTGGCGATCTCTTTCGTTCATTGTTTCATCAAAGACAACGACATCGCCGTCCCACTCGTTACCGGAGATGAGATCATCCCACTCACGTTTTCCGTCCTCCGTCGTGATAAACTGTCGGAGTGCGTCGAGGGTCTGAAATGCGCCGGCTGGTTTACGCGACCGTTTGAGAATAAGAGAGGGGATCGCCATGTTCACGCTCCCTTTCAGGTGTGATGCAACAAATGATGGCAGGGGTCTCGTGTCAATCAACAACGGGCGGGTGGGTGCTGAAAGTCGGGCTAGAAGGAGTGCGGGGCTGATACCATTCGCTGCGGTAACCGATGTTGGTTGCGCAGGCGGGGGCTGTATGCTACGCAAGGTCGCATCAAGAGACGAGTGGCGGGCATGATGAAATGCACTAAGAGGCGTAGCACGGAATTCCGTGAGCGGCGTGTAATACGCACTAGCCGGACTGAACGCAGAGTCCGGAGTCGCTGAACGTAGCGACGGCAAGTCGGTCACAACTTCCAGAGGTGAATCTGAAGAGTGTGAGGACGAGAGCGATGGTGTTTCTGCCTGCTCGGCACGCGCTGGGCCAGAGGCCGAGCGTATCGGACGAAGACGAAGATTCTTGTGCACGCTACGACGCAGCTGCTCAAGAACTTCGAGATCCTTGGAAATGTCATCAGAGTTGAATTCGGGTTCCGTACGTGCGTTGAGCGCGAAATCAGCCTGAGAGCTCGAGCTGGAGGTAGAAGGCGAGGATGACCGGTAACCCTCCTCTTCCTCATCGTTGCCATCATCCACTGGTGTTTGAAGCTCTATTATCGTCCTTGTCGTTGGCCTTTGGCCGATCTGTAAGGATAGGTTGGGCGGACGTTTGGACTGCATTTGCTGTGAAGAGCTTGCGAGACCTGAGCTGTGCATCAAAGCGCAGAATACGACGGCTGCCAGGTTGCAAATGTACAATATTGAAAGGAAAGCAACAGATAATATAAGACAAGATGTGGCTTGCACAGAGAACAACGGAGGAGATGTTGGATTGGCAGCGTCGGCAGCCCGTCGACAGTGTTGGTAGCAACGACGACCCCTGCAGCTTCAGCAGTGCCCTCGCGAGTTTGTTTGGGAATTTCAGTCGCGTAAACAGCTTATCGGAGCGGCCGAAAATTCGGTTCATGCCGAAAACGATCCCGAACTCAAGCCTCATATGTATAGTTCCGGGCCGAAATGAAGTGAAAATACTGACCACGGCCGTGTTCGGCCGGAGACATGGATTTTCACCTGACAAGATCCAGTTGTCGCCGAAAATTCAACTTCCTTTCATTCCTCCGTCACGGTTTTGCGTTGCAGCAGTGTCCCGTCCAAAAAAATGTACAATTCTTCCACATTCCGCAGACCACAAACCACAGCGGAGCCGGCACCTGAAAAGTACCGCAAGCAAGCCCAACAGCTCCAGGAACTGTTCCAGTCATGGTCCTTCGAAGGTGCTCCTCGTGGCAGTTGGCATACGACACCAATTTTGACGCTAATCACACTTTAACAGACCTTCAGTCTTTGTTGAACGAGGTGAATGGTGATGTGGATCTTGCGGCTACGAGAATCAGTGAAGGTTCGCCGTTTCGTCCTTCTTGAGCGCACCTTGACTTATACGTAACATAGGCCAAGCCGAGCAGTGGGGTTCAGTCCACCGCAAGAAGGACAAGAAGACAGGCCTCTCCTCCTCACAATCTCAGCCCAAGGATGTTTTGGGCAACAGAGAGAGAGGCGAAGTACGCGGTGGCAGGGGTGGTCGCGGTGGAAGGGGCGGGCCTGGACGGGGCGGCGCAGCTCGCGGCGCATTTGCTCGTGGTGGACACCAGGAGACAAATGGTCGTCACGCCAAAGCTGGTCCTAGCAAGCCCAGCGATACGACATCGGCGAGTATCACAGAAGATGCTCCAACTGCTTCTGCGGAAGCTCAGTCGCCTAAGTCAAGCGACGAAGCTGTAGTAGCCGTCGACTCTCATGCCAGTATCGCCCAGTCAGATGCTGCATGGGGATCCAGCACGCCTTCAACTTGGGGAGGCGATACTGCCGTTAACGGATCAGCTCCTCCCACCGTTCACTCGCAGCCTACTGCTGCACATGTTCCCTCGAAGGTGGTGAAAACACCTGCGACCTCCAAGATGTCATGGGCCCAAATCGCGAGGTGAGTTTATCTTTGCCTCTCAGCAGCTCTCTCCTGAATGTGATCCTCAAGACTTCAAGAGAAGCCGACGCCTTCGCCTGCCCCCGTTGCGGCTGCGGCGACGCCGACAGTACAACCTGCTGCCCCGCCTGCTGCCCCCGCCGCTCCAGTGTCGCAGCCGCCACCTGAACCCGTGAATACTCAAGAACCCACATCATCAGCACCTGAACCTGAGACCACAGCGCAAGGCTGGGAAGAACCAACTACTGTGCAGGCTCCGACCTGGGACGACGAACCTCCTCGTAAGACCTCCGAACCAGTTTTAGCAGAAGAGAGCAAATCAAAAGAGGAAGAACCCGCTGTTCAACCTCAACCGGAACCGGTTCAAGAGCGCGTGTTGTCTGCACTCCCTTCTCAGCTGCAGCCCTCATCTGTGAAGGCCGACAATGTGCAGGCACCGGCTCCCATCAAGCCTGTGACACCTGCAGCTCACACTAGGCCGACCTCTGCCGCACACAAGCACAAGTTCAAGTCGGATCAAGCTGTCATAATGCCCAACAGTGGATTTGGTACACAGTTGGAGAAGGTCGGCATGCAATTCGGTAGCCTTAGTCTTGGTGGCGACGATCTCGACTCAACTCCGTAAGTGTTCTTCTTGATGCCACATTTGTTAGCTCATTGTTCGCTTTAGGCATGAAACTCAGCCCGAACCCTCACCTCGTTCCAGCGAACCAGCTGCCGCAGAAGCTTCGCCTGTAACACAGGCAACGGCACCAACACCGTCTTTCCAAGCACAATCTCAAGCGCAACCACAGGTCTCAGAACCTGCGCAGGCAGCCGCGCCGCCACCTTCTCAACCGTCTTTGACTGGTGCACCCGGACTATTCCAGCAAGGAATACCTCAACAAGCGCAGCCTCAGCCGGCTCCTGCACCCATTCAAATCGTTAGTCAACCTCAACCCCAATCCGCTCTCCCACCGTCCCTCTCGCAACCTGCTATCCCTGCTCAGGTGTCTGTTCAGCCGCAGTCCTCTGCTTCGGCCTCCAATATCTCTTACTCTCACCAGACCGCTGCTGCACCTTCATCTCTCCCTTCACATCAATTGCCCCAACAGCAAGCTCAATTGCAGGGAGGTCAGTTGCAGGGTAGTGCGTTGTCTCAGCATCATCAGTACGTCCAACATGGACTGCCTACGCACCTCGATCCCGCCCAAGCGCAGCCAGCGGCTCAGTCTGCTCAGGTTCCTCAGGCACCTCAACAGACCCTCGGTGCCCACTCTTCATATTTCCGCCAACAAGACCCTTACTTCCACACTCCTACACCTCCTGTTTCTGCATCTCAAAGTCAGGAGGGTCCTTATGGTTCATTTGGCCAGTTGTCTGGACAGTTGACTAACCAATCATCGCACTTGGCCGGTTTCGGGGATTACGGCTACGGCCAGGAGACTCAGAGGGTAGGTCGATATCTTATCTTAAACAATAACATCGCTAATGTATCTCACTGTAGCAGAACTTCTACGACTCGTACAACGCTCCGACCGGTTTTGCTAACCGGAATGCTCTTGGACATGACGAGATCAAAGGCCTGCCAGGTGCCCCTCAGCAACCTCACGGAGCTCCGGGTCTGCCTCCCTCTAACACTCAGCCCTCGCAGCAGCTGCCTCAGTCGTCGCAAACGAGCAATCAAGCGCAGCCCGTCGGACAGCAGCAAGGTTACCCGCCCCCCTTACCCCCGTACTATTACACCCCATTCCCGCAAAGCCAGTACTATGGCTCCCCATACAACTCTGGATACCCCCAGCAGTTTGTTAAATATCCTACTGTATTCCAGGGACCTCCAGGACCCCAGTCTGCTCCGTCGCCTGCTGCGAAGCAGACGCCTAGCTCTGTGCAGCCGCAGTCACCGTATGGCCAAAGCTTGTACAATCAGCAGCACACTTCCAGTCCTTACGGTGACATGGATTATCAACACGGTCATGGACAGGGTGTAGGTAGCCTTCCCTCCAACGATTATGGCAAGCAGCTGTACGGAGGCAGCGGGCAGGGTATGCAGGGTTTCATGAGTCTTGGTCAGTCCAATCCATCGTCCGCGCCCCTAGGACAGCGCGCGGGAGGATCTCCGGAGGCCGCGTACAAACCGTACGGCGGCAATGTGAAGGACGTCGGAGCTGGGGTGGGCGGCGGCGTTTCGCAGGCCGGCCAAGTGCCCCAGGGTCGTGGTGGCGTCCAACAGCCACAGGGAAGCTTCTACAACGCGCAGAGGTTCTCGGGTGCTGCGGCTGGTCCTCAGGGAGCACAGGCGCAGCAGCACCAGCCGCAGGGCCAAGGACCGCAAGGCCACGTTGGTTACCCGCAGGGCAATTCGGATGGAGGATTCTATTCCTACCAGCCCAGGCAGCAGCAGGGCTACTGGCAATAAGCTGGTGCAGGTCTGCCGCTACTGGCTCGATTATCACGCCAACTGAAGCAAAGACATCCGAACTCGCACGTTTCTTGTTACCTACTCTCGAATCTGCTTTTCCTTGGCCTCCGTCTTAGTAACCTGATTTGCTTCATCGCTTCGTTTGCTCATTTTTCCATTTCTTTCTCTGTTCTTTCTCTCGTATCATCTCATCTCCGTTGTTTTCATCTCACTGCTGTACGTATATCGCGCTTCTAGCAATGCTACCGCTCAGAAATGCAAGACTCGCGTGAAAAACAGTACGGTCTGGCTATTGCAACAAACTAGTGTTACATCCGAATAAGAGGTCGAATTGTGAATGTATGCGAAGGTTCGTTCAGGGCTTCGCGAAGAATGAGGTGATCTTTTGAGACGAGTTGTCTATGGGTTTCTTTGGAGCCAGAAGTGAGTGGTTTTCTTTCTTGATGCCACAACAACTCACCTTCGGAGATTTCCCCTTCAACATTAAGGAAGGTTATTTATTTATCATGAGTCACGTAGCATGATGTAGCATCACTCACTTTGGCTGGCGATTTCACCTGTGGTGTTGCAGACTTAGCCTGAACGCATACCTCAGTTTGTTCGTGCAAGTTCTGGGATCGCTTGCGTACCTGCTTGGTATCTTTCTGGCTGCCATCGTCAGTGTAGTCCACGTGGGAATCGTCTTCCCATGTGTTGAGCTTCGTGACGGGTTTGTCTTTTGTATCTTCGTCTAGATTACACAAGTCGATAACCTCAACCTTAGTAGATTTAGTGGGAGATGGGCCGTCTTTGAGCTTTCGTCGCTTTGTCGGTGTACTCTGTGAGCCTCCCGCCTCAGGTGTAGCGCTGCGTTTCATTTTGTTTTCGCGAGCAGGACTGTGCGTGGCCACTTGCTTCTGCTTTGCAAACATCGCCTGGATACCATCCTGACGCTGCGATATAGGCTGAATAAACGTGGGTGACTCTGCACCGACTTTGCCAACCTCCTTCGGAACTGCGTAGCTGTATTATTGCGTCAGTCGGATCTTGCTAGATGGATGGACTATCTACGCACCATGTCAACTTCGAGTTGACATCGCTGTAGGGGTCGACCAGCTTCGTCAAAGCTGGTGTCCATTGCTCGGATGACGTATCTAGCCATGTCTGCAGTGCCTCAGTGGTTGAGAGGATGACCGGTTGTCTATCGTGCAGCCACTCAAATTCTTTACTTGCGTTGGTAGTGACGATGGTGAATGTCCACAAAGGGGCCGACTGGCCTACTCAAAATATATCAGTACAGCACTGATGCCGTTACAAGATAGTACAAACCTTCCAGGGTCACACAATCGTACAACCCGGCAAGAAGCATCAGCTTGCCATCCTCACGCTTGGTGAAATGGGGCAGCCGCTCCTTTCCTTTCTTTAACCATTCATAATACCTAGAAGCTGCATCACCGACGGAACAAGTTGCGACAAGATGTAAGTATGTCGTCGACTGACTTACCCTTCACAAGGAATAGCGCATCGCTTCCTGCCTCTGATGCTGCCCCATAGCCCACCTCCTTGGACTAAATTCTCACTACGAGCATTGATAGTACTCAGATTATTATCCTCGTGCTTACTCCAATGAGGCACAAGGCCCCACTTCATGGTGTGCATGATAACCTCAGTAGAAGCGTTATCGGCAGGAGCTCCAGCAGCGTGCCTCCGCCGAATGACGGGTGCCTGTGAGCGGGGAGCTATGTTATGTCTGAAAAGAATGTCAATGATAGTGCTGTCTCTCGTTGAATATGAACAACAGCTTATCGAGGTACTTACCTGGGCTGGAATTGGCCGTGGTTCACCCACTCGCCTATGTGAACGTCATACCCGTCCAAGGCTTGGATTTGACTAAGCTGGAATACACTGGGCGACAAAAGAAACCGACCACCTCGCA
>JAAIFI010000422.1:0-22816 GCA_011032875.1 Phlebia tremellosa | reverse complement strand
GGTCGGACAACAAACAGGAGGGCCTTGAACGCAGTGAGTGGTACGTGTGAGGTGTCGCCCTCTGCAGTCTGCCACCGACACCGACGCTGATCTCAGTGATCACTTGTACTGCCTGTCCTGACGACGTCGACGGTCCCCTGCTGCTGCTCCTAGGCACTATTACTACAACCCAGACTCGATTGCGGCTCTCTGGCTCTGACTCGCGCTCATGCTCGCGCTCGCCGTCTCCTGGTCCCTCGCGATCGCAGCCACGTCCCTGTGCTTCCCCCCATTAATCCCGCCTCCCCTCTCGCCTCTCGTCGATACGCTCATATCGGGGCAGGAACAATGCCGCCTCATCGCTACCTCCCTCGCATATGAGCGTATCGACGATCCCGCCTTGTCACTGTCACTGGTACTGTGCTTCCCTCTTGGCCTCTTCACCCCCCCACCTCTTTCTACGCATCCTCTCTCGATTGTTAGGTCCCACATTGTAGGTCTCGCAAGCTGATGTTTGCAGCCCTCCTCCGAGTCCTCCTCTCTCATCTTTTATAGTCACACACTCTGCCCGCCCCTGCCTCTGCCTCTGTACCACCGTCTCCGCCCGCCCGCCCCCCCCCCTCTGTCGCCGGATCCCCTCCCCCTTGCGCATCGACGACCCCGCAACTCAACTACTCAACTCGCCCCCAGGATCCTCTACTCTCCACTCCTCACCGCTGCCAGTCGAGTGTCGTACATTGACATCGAGCGTGCGCCGCTCCCTCGTACCGCCCATGTGACTTATCTACACGTCTACTAGTACTACTGCTAGCATATACCCCCATTGATAATCCCCGCCCACGGAGTCTACAGCTACTAATCTAGTATCTACGACACTCCGCGCACATCCGTTGTCTATCACGTCTCCTCTGACCCGCAACTTCTGATCTACAATCTCGAGTTTAGCGTCGCTTACGTCTGCTGGTGCTGGTGCTGGTGCTGGTGCTGGTACGGGTACTGGTACTGGTACTGGTACTGGTACTGGTACTGGTACTGGTACTGGTACTGGTACTGGTACTGGTACTGGTACTGGTACTGGTACTGGTACTGGTACTGGTGCTGATACTAGTGGGAACCACACGGTCACCTCGTCTATGACTCCGTGCGTATCGTGGTCCGCTTACCGGTACACGCATACACCTGGCACCCCGCCCGAGCACCCCGCCCGTGCACCCAACCACCCAGCACCGTACCCTGCACCCGAGCACCCGAGCACCCGAGCACTCAACCCGAGCACTCGAGCACATCGCACCGAGCACTGAGCTTGAGCACCGTACACCCTCGCACCTTCGCTCCCTTCTCCCCGCCCCTCACCCCCGCACCCCGCCCAAGCACCTTAGACGAGCACCCGCGCACCAAGCACCAGAGCACCCCGCACCGAGCACCGAGCACCCGAGCACCGCACCCCTCCTGAGCACCCGAGCACCCGAGCACCTAGCCACACCCCGTAGAGCACCGAGCCTGGGCACCCAGCCCCGCACCCCGCCCCGCCCTCGACCCTCGCCCACTTACCCGCGGACCGGAGCACTCTCTCCCCTCTCCCCTCTCCCCTCCCGAGCACCGAGCACCGAGCCCGAGCACCGTACACCCCCTACACCCGAGCACCCGAGCACCCGAGCACCCGAGCACCCGAGCACCCGAGCACCCGAGCACCCGAGCACCCGAGCACCCGAGCACCCGAGCACCCGAGCACCCGAGCACCCGAGCACCCGAGCACCCGAGCACCCTTCGCACGTCGCACCCCGCACCCGTACACCTCCCCCGCACCCTACCCGCACGTACCCTCGCACCCTCGCACCCTCGCACCCTCGCACCCTCCCTTTCCCCTCGCCTTTGCACTCGTCCCGCCCTCCTCCCCGCGCATCGCCCCAAGCACCCCACGCTTCGCCCCGCACTGGGCACCTCGCCTCGCCGCATCTGAGCACCGATCCAAGCACCGTCGCTTGAGCACCCCCGAGCACTAAGCACCCTTGCACCCTGCACCTACCCACCGAGCACCCTCGCTCCGTCCCCCCGTCGCACAGCACCGAGCACCCGCCACCTTCCTTCTTGAGCCTCGCCAAGCTCTCGTACTCTGCACCGAGCACCTCTTTTTGCACCGCGCCTTTGCACTTTGCACCCTCCTCGAGCACCCGCACCCCGAGCGCCCCCGCACCGAGCACCGTGCACCCGAGCACTCGAGCACCCGAGCACCCGAGCACCGAGCACCCCGCACCGAGCAACGAGCGACGAGCACGCACCGAGCACCCGAGCACCCCTCCTGGCACTCCACCCCCGCTCGCTCCCTGCACCGAGCACCCTCGCACCCTCGCCCTGAGCACCTTCGCACCCTGCACCTCACCCCGCACCCTCGTACGGTGCACCCTCGCCCCTCCCGAGCACCGAGCACGCACCCTCGCAAGGAGCACCGTACCCGAGCACCGTACCGTGCACCCTGCACCTTCTTCCCCACACCGCCCTGAGCACCCGAGCACCCTCACCCCTCGCTCTGCACCCCGCCGAGCACCGCCCGAGCACCCGAGCACCCGTACTGAGCACCCTTCCCGCTCACCCCAGCACCCCAGCACCGTACACCGCGCCCGAGCACCTGAGCACTGAGCACCCTTGCAGCAAGCCCCAGGCACCCGAGCACCTCGCGAGCACCCCACCTCTCACCCTCCCACCTCTCACCCCGCACCGACCGAGCACTCGAGCACCGCGCACTCACTCCGATCCGAGCACATCGTGCACCCGAGCACCCTCGTACCCCGCACCCAAGCACGTCGTACCCGCACCCCTCGCTTCGTACCGAGAATCGAGCACCTTGGACCTCGCCTTTGCACCTCACCCCTCGCACCCTGACCCTCTCACCTCACCGCTGGCACCCCCGCACCATCACCCCTTGCACCCTTGCACCCTTGCACCCTTGCACCCTTGCACCCTTGCACCCTTGCACCCTTGCACCCTTGCACCCTTGCACCCTTGCACCCTTGCACCCTTGCACCCTTGCACCCCATCCCTTGTCACCTGGCTCCCTCGCACCAAGCACCCCACTCCTCGCACCCGAGCACCTGGCACCCCTGCATCCCGACCCATTCACTCAATTTGATCGATGTTCAATGTCCAATGTCCAATTTCCTCGTCAGTGGCCACCGTACCACGAGCTCATGCGCGTCAACGAGTCTGCTTCATACCAACTCAAATCAATTCTCATGGGTATGCAAATACTATGCAGGGGGCGGTAAGTGCTCATTTACGTCTAGGTTAGTAGCTCGCTGCTCCAGGAGGAAGGAAGAAGGAGACGACACTCTTGCTCTCTCTTGTACCTCTTTTTCTTTCTTGCCTCTCCTCCTCATTCTCCGTACCGCATACCGTGTACCGTGTACGACGCTTTATACAACACCCAACATACCATGTATAATATCCCTTGTATCGTGTCCATGTATCAAGTCCAAGCATCACTTTTCTATCGCTTCTCGCTTGTCCGGATCCCCAGCCGCTTGTCGCCTGTCGCCTATTGCCTGTATACCTAAGTACCACAGCTGCAGTGATACCCTTCACTGTGCACCCGCGAACCTGGCGGAGGCTGCCAGTACGCTTTAC
Source organism: Phlebia tremellosa (assembly GCA_011032875.1). Classification (NCBI taxonomy): domain Eukaryota; kingdom Fungi; phylum Basidiomycota; class Agaricomycetes; order Polyporales; family Meruliaceae; genus Phlebia; species Phlebia tremellosa. The sequence goes on along the minus strand of JAAIFI010000422.1, from coordinate 19,216 downwards.
ACTTCACACCCCGATACCCGCTCAACCGCGGGACTGGCTTTCTCCTTACTTGCTTACTGGGTATCGGGAAGGGTTTTCCTCATAAGTTACGAATAGCGGCATAGTTATGACTGATACGACATGGTTTCAAGACACGATCGACCTGCCTGACAGGCCCGCTTGTATTGCAATAAATCAGAAATTGCGCGGACAAATTACGACAAGATGGACCATTGGAGACGACGGACGACGAGACGACACACCCACGACTCGGAGACCACAAGTTGCATATGATAAGTTGGATCGACGGGGCCAAGGGACAGGAGCCAACTGAGTAATCGTATGTGAAGTATGAGGGTTGAATGTTGAGCACTGAGGAGCACTTTATGGGGTATGGAGTATGGGAGAGGGAGAGGGAGAGGGAGAGGGAGAGCTCTTGAGTCTTGAGAAAAACCGCGAAACTGAGGAACCGAGAAAAACTGCGAAATTGGCAGACTGCGAAACCGACAAGGCGAACCGACCAACCGCGAACCCTCAACACGAACCCGCGCGCGAAGGGTGCCAGGGTTGACAAACTGGGAGACTTGAAACTTCTACTACATAGTCACTGGTCGCTGTTCGTTTCTCATTTCGCAGTTGAGCTATAGGTAGAAGTTTGAACGATGCGTTGTTCTGTTACATGGCACGTCGGGACGGTGCATCACTGACTGACTCACGGAGCGATGCACTGACTCACGGGGCGATGCATGGCTAAGCGTGGCCTTGATCCGTGGAACGTGGTTCGTGGTTCGTGGTTCATGATCTAGTATCCGCGGTATGTGGTATGTCTGCGGTACACCTGGTATGTCTGGCTCCTGGTCCCTGGCACTGCGGTACGTGGTATGTGGTATGCCTGGTATCTGCGGCACACCTGATATCTGCGGTATGCAGTATGCAGCGGCCTGAGTCGGTGGATCGGTGCTAAGTGCTCAGAAGTCGGGACTCGGTACTCATTGCTCAGCATTCGGTGGTCCCGTTATTCTAGGGTGAGTAGCAGGAAGCAAGTGACAAGGGCAGGCGGCAGGGGGGCAGAGAGAGCCCGCTGCCGAGTGTCCAGAGCCCTTGGGATTTGTTCGACTAGAGCCCTTGAGAATTATTCGACCAGCAGGACGTCCGGCGGCCTGTTGGGAATCGGGAAAGTGTGGTCCTGGAATATCGTTACTCGTATGACGGGGTACGTGAAATGTGAAACGGTGACACTGGAGAACGTGCGCCGCCAGCATGCCAGATGCCAGCATGCGTTGGACCCAAGAACCGAGAACTGATGAGCCCAAGTTGGCAGGACGACGTGCGGAGGTAGTCGAGAAAAACGTGAGGAGGTAGTCGTAGTGGAACGCTGTCAAACGATAGATGATGAACTACGGTCGATGAGAAAAACACACGCCTTACAGGAATCAGGATAGATGGACGGTTTCACGTTAGCTGATGAATCACAATATCTGTGTCGTATACTCAGGCCTCAGGACTGGAAGCTTGAGAGTGTAAGTCGGGATCCCGGGGGATGTGNACTGGAAGCTTGAGAGTGTAAGTCGGGATCCCGGGGGATGTGGGTAGTCTGGTTTCTGACGCGCGGCCCTTGTCAAGAGCTCCCGTATATGGAAACACCTTCCGTATTGGGTGACGAGACGCCCACCAAAGCGCCGACCTGAGTCGCGAGGAGCCGTGGTCGAACTTGTCGCTTGACCGTCTGCATTAATGGAATCCCGTCTCAACAAGGACGGCACATCGACCTTCAAATCTTCAGGTTTTGTCTTCGACACTTCTGGCACCATTGTACCATTGACTCCAGTGGATGACATCCTCACATGTCTGAAGAAGCATGATCTCACTCTCGGCAAGTTTCTTGTTCAGCTCTTCAGCACGCCAACGCGGAAGGAGGACAGTCTAAGCCCCGCACACTCGCAGACCGTTTCGATATTTTTGGGTGGTCGCTCAGATGTGCACGTCTCTGATGTCATCGAGCTAATGTACAACAGTCGGTATGCTTCTCCTCGAGCCATTCGACAGTCTACTACCGAAGCTTCAGCCGAAACAACACGTTCAGACCCAGAGAAAATGGGTCGCCGAGAGTTGGAGAAATGGGCCGTCCAGGTAGTCGAGCGTCTTGTGGACAAGGAGGCCGAAGACTTGGCTTCAAAGGACGGAGGATTACGCCTTCCGCTACATGTGACCTGGGACTTCATCAAGGGGTACTCACTCGACCGTGTCCTGTCTGTCTGTAAGGAGACGAGTCCCACCCTGGTTTGCATCCTTGCAGCTACCGCAATTCCACATGCACGACGTGAATTGCGTGCTGCGCCGTCTCCTGCAACACCTCACCAGGATGATCCGCCTACTCTCTTTCACACGCCAGCTCCAAGCGGACGAGGTAACAACCGCAGGAACCCTTGGGTCGTACGTTATGCTCTTGAATACCTAAACTCTCACTGACAATGTTATACTTCAGATTATCACTGTAGCGCTTCTCATGCTGCTGAACGCACGCAACTTGCGATTCACGTGCTTTCAAAAGCTACTGTCAGTGTGGTTGTTCGCATCTGGGGTGGCACACGATGTATTTGGTGTCTTAGGTCGCCTTGGTCTCTCTGTCTCATATACAACAACCCTTGCACTGCTGGACAAATTATCGAAGGGTGCGCGGGACAAAGTGCGAAAGGCTGCATTGAGCCGTACTTTCCTTCTCATATACGACAATATCAACCGCAAGCGTCACGTCTGGGACCCAGAGCTTGGAGAACGTGATGTCATGGATAGCGGCACAGCTGCATCGTTCGTACTCTTGGAGGACTGTGACCCGGAGAAAGCCTTCGACACTGAAGCTTTTGAGCGTGCGCGAGATGCCAAGCAACGTAAAGCTCTCGACTACACGGTCCTACATAAGCGTGTTGATTGGCAACACCTTAATGACGTGTTCGCCGTTCATGTTGTCAGCTTTCTGGTGCAAGACGTCGATAGCCTCTCACACTTTCATCCCACTCTCAATGAGCGATTACGCACCACACTGGCCCGTCACAGGATGCGCTCAGGGTGCCGGACCAATGTATCTCCTCTGGCAACTTCAGATTACGATGAGGGAAGCACTGGAGGGAATCAGAGTGTTTTAGATGACTTGATGTTAAAGCAGCTGGGCCTTAGTAAGGACGAAATCTCGAAGATCATGACCATTGTCGGTGGAGACCAGTCCACGGTCGAGAAGATACGGACACTCAAGAAATTCCTCGAGAGCTGCCCCCACGGTTATGCACGGTATGGATGGATTTTGCCTCTTATTCAGCTCTGGCACATGGGTTGGGCCGACCTTGAACGCATTATATCTACACATTGGGGAGGGACGTCACATTCTGATATGTCTGGGCTCTCATTCATCAATGAACGCCTCGGCCGTAAGGTTAAAGACATGAAACGACCAGATTATTATCCTGCCCAAGCCCTGGTTTTCGACACGCTCCACGCAGAGATCCTTGACTGTTGGCGGTGAGTAACTTGCCCGGCATTGTAATAGTTGAACTTGACTGATTTATATTGATTACCAGCGAACACCTGCATACGGATGACCTAAATGCTTACTTTTCCAAGGCCAATAAGTCTCTCGACCAGTTACTTCATGATGCCGCAACAATTGTGCAGACATACATGAGTACAGAGGCATCTGACCGTGCCCTCTACACCATAAACCCCGACAACTTCTTTGTGTCTGGCGATGACTGGAAAGCGACACCGACAGACGCATCGGACTCTCCAGTAGGCGATCAGGTTCTTGCCAATGTGATTCTCCGTATGCGAGACAGTATGATGCACTATGAGTTTCAATCTGCAATAGCTGATGGAGATATCGGGCGCGCTATGAATATCATGGCGGTGAGCTTTAAATTGACCGATGTACTATTCTGGTGGCATAACTCATGTTTGGATCTATAGGTGTGGACCTTTACATTCTGCGGAAGCGGAAAGTCCAAATATACAAACGAGCTCCTCGAAATTGCATGTAATTTCGAGTACGAGTACTCCGATGATCTCAAGACCGCCGTCCTCAACAACTGGCTATGTAACCTTACAGGGCTTGACGGTTGCTGGTTTCCGATGGATTTACTGCAGGAACACAACATCAAGCAGCTGAAGAAGATGTCAGATCGGCGACATGGGTCCTTCAGCGACACGTTCTTTAGGGAGATTATCTCTTACAATATTCGGTATTTTCTTGAGATCAAAGACTCGCTGCGTGCTGCTCTTGGCCTAGGTGGCCGAGGAGGCTCTCATCGACGAAAGAAGAAGGCCATCGCACTCAAATTACTAGGCAAGCATATGTCCGAACGTCAACTGCACCGCTTCCGAGCAGGCCGGACATATGGTCATCAAGCTAAGGACAACTTCGCAGCTGGTTACGAAGACCTCAGCACTAGCTCGCGGATTCACGATTTCATTGAACGCACCCTGAATGATGCAGGAAACTTGCACGCTGCAGAGGACATGGATAGAATGGACATTGATGGCGAAGACGAGATGGAGAACGTACCTGTCACTAACTTACGTGTCCCCAATATGTGGCGCGAAGGCTTACTTATCCCAGGTGATGAGGGTGACGAGACTGATGAGGACGAGGACGACAACGAAAGAATGGATTAGAGCAAGCTACAGAGGTACGCGACTACATTTTGACCTTCTTGCACCGCTGATAAAGTGTCAATAGCTTACTGGGGATATTAGAAATAAAATGCCGCACCTCAAGACGAAGTTTGGGCAACTTCGGAAGAGACTCGTTCTCTTGACCGTGACCCTCGGCCGGACGCTTCTGGCTGCGAGGCGAATTAGTTAACGGCGCAAAAACTGCGTTATCGGACTTTCGTGTTGGTGTTTGAGGACAAGGCGGAAGGACGAGCTTTACTCGTGAGACGCCATCGAGGCCTGCATCACGGAGAACACTACGAACCTTCTCCTGCTCTGACGCCTCCTCTTGTTTCCTCTCCGCACACTTTTCTCGTTGCTTCATCAATGAAAGCCGGTGGCGGTCAGCCAAGGTCACGTCCATCTCCTTCCGAAGCTGTTAAATCTCGGCCCAGAGAGCATTTCCTGCAAGCTCCCAGTATAGCCAGCCCTTCATGCGCTCCTGTAGCACATCTTGTGTATCGACCATATGGAACTCTTGAGTTATGCGATTGATATAGACAGTCGGGAGAAAGGCTGTCGAGCCAATGAAGAGAAAGTCGGGTTGGCGTGGAAGAGCAAAGTAGATTGTGCGGGCTGCGACGCGTAGCTTCCCAGAGACATAAACTGTGTCGGCATGCGTGAGTTGCTGCCAACGAGGTACCTTGTCAGTGTCCGTGGCAGGCCCAGGCATGGTGGGTATAGGAGAAGGGCGACAGCGAGGCGCGGGAATAGGGCGAGGATGACAAGAGCTGCATCGCCCACAGTTCACGTCCACTCGAGAATTCTGATAGATGAGGTTGATCTGGCAGGAAATGCACGCTCCCCGGATATGTGAGGCAATGATGAGCCGAAACGATGGACATAATGTAGGCTTCTTGCTGCTTTTGGCAGAGTTCCTTCTCGCGCTCAAGGGCCCTGCGTGCACTTTGCACTTGCCCTCTACCACAGCTGCCGCACCGTGCTCAGAGCTCTCATCGTCCTCGTCGGCATCATCGTCTTCAAGTTCGTCAACGCCTCCTGGAGTGGTATGAACCGGGCTATCCAATAAGCGAATATCAGGGTCACCGTCTTGTATCGTTTTCAAATATACCAGGGTAGCCTTGATGTCGGACTTTCTGATATATATGTAGCCCTCCCCACGCGTACCACGACCTCGTGCTGCCCGTCCAATCCTCTGAAGAGCTGCCGCTGCGCTCGATGGAGTTGGAAAACATACCACGCGAACGAAGTCCCGCACATTAAGTCCAACCCCAAGAACATCTGTTGTGACGTAGATTCCAGTTTCCCGGCTATCTCCACTTTGATACAATGATGTGAGTGCTTCATCTTTGCACTCTGTGCAGTTGAGAGAGTGGATATGGCGGATAACTGTATGCTCACTCTTCTTCATATGCGCAGGGAGAAGAGTTCTGAGGTATGCGGCAACACGGTGTCCAAGCTCGATGCTCTCGCAGTAAAGCAGAGTCTTGGGAATATCTGAGGGTTTCAAGATGTTCGTGGCAATTAACCAATCGAGATCATGAAACGTGCGAGTTGATATTGTATACTGGATTGCACGGACGATGATGTCGACGTTTCCACGTTCACAGTCTCGTTTATCGAAGTGGAAGGTCCCAGGGCTAAATCCCAATGACCGCGTGACTGCTTGTGTCTGACGTCCAGGTTCCAGTGTTGCGGTGAGTGCCACAAAAGACGTCCATTCTGGTAGCCATGGTCTGACATCATTGATGTGAGAGTAGGCCTTTCGAAAATCGGCTCCCCATTCGTCTACCAGGTGGCACTCGTCAACGCCAAACAAGCCAAGGCGTGAGCGGACTCTGTCACTCCGTATGAAATGACGGAAATTGTCGGTAGCCAGGGTCTCCGGGGATAAGAAGACAAGCTGGTACTCGCCAGCTTCTGCATCCGCCCACAAGTCCTGAGAGCGAAGCCGTGACGCAGCTTGTGTATCCGCGTTGATAGCGACCGCATTGAGCCCGAGCTCCTCCATGTTTTTTACCTATGCACGCGGTGAGCAATTCTGACGACTAAAACAAAATCTTCATGACTCACCATATCACTCTGCAGCGCGTTTGTCGGTGAGACGACGACGGTCAACGTGTCCTCGCGCACCATGGAGTACATGTATAGCAAGGCTGATTTTCCGTCACCGGTAGCGCTGACGCACAACACGTCGATTCCCATCAGCAACCGCGCAGTGTCTTGAAGCTGCCATTCGAACGGTTTGTAGGGCGTCCGTGCGCTGATTATAGACCGCAGCTGTTGCAGTCCGTCACTGGAAATCCATGGCGTTGCGGGAGGTTTCGACCACTCAGGCACAGGAGAGACCATAGTTATGCGAGAAATCGATAGTATATAGCCCACTAGATACAACAATATGTGTAGCATCATAGAAATGTAGATGTTGAGGATATAGGACTTGTTGAAAGCATCGGGGCATGCCGCTGGCAACGAGACGCGTCGCGCTTTGTTGGTATTTTCGACGCGTAAATTGATATCACCTGATAAGCCGAACTGCCGACTGGAAAGATTTCTAAGCTCTCGACAACGGCCCCCCCATCGGAAGCAGACGTCAGACAGAACGATCCTGAGGCACGAAGGTTTGAGGCTCGGTCTACTCTGCCTCTGGGAGACTAGATGTGGGTCTATATTTGTGTTTGGCCGCTTGATCTGCGAAACGGTTCTGGATGGAAAGCATGAAAATGTAAAGCGTGACATACCTGACCAACACGTTCGCTGGACTACTTACTGCTTGACAGTGCTTCGAGTCAGGCAGGAGTCCCAAAGCGAACCCCAAATCCCAGGAATTGGTCGTATAATGTGTGTACTATGGCACTCTGCGCTTCGCAGTATGTGTCATTCATTGAAGACATGTGCTGCGATGTGTATCGAGTCAACGTTCCACATGCGATATGAACCATACTTTGCAATTACTGTATGTTACCGACCAAGTCGGGCCCGGTTGTGACATGTGACACCGCCCGCCCAATAGGTAAGTGCGGGTGAGGCCAATGCGACATGTGACATATCACGCCCAGCGGTCGACGGCCATGGAGCAACGGCCTGTCCTGGGCCAACGTCGCTCACAACGGTGGCCACCAGCGTATTGTATATAAGAGTGGTTAATGTCCATTGCCGTGTTCTGTATCTAGCCCTCACTGTACACTAGCTATTCTGCAACTTACACCATGCTTTCCTCCGAGTCAATCGATCTTACTGGTCCCTCTACCGCATATCAACAGCTGTTCAGCATTCCTGAACCATGGCCTTCGCTCATCCTGCCACCCAAGGAATTCTCAATACATTCTCTCCTGCGCTATGATAATCTTCCTGGTCCCCGGGTCTTTAACACCGAGCAGGGTGCTATAGACAATTGGCTGTCAGTAGAAATTCCGGACCGCTCATTCTCACCTTCTATGCTCTCTCAGATGCCCCTACCACCGCGCGAGGTGGTCAATAAACTTGTTGCCCTTCAGTATGGTCCTCCGTTGGTGTCGTTCAGGTCGATTTCAGTCCTTCATCTTCCTTCAAGTTCAGCACTGCCTCGTACCGTACCTCTATGGGTTGCAACCTACTGGAATGAGGTGTATGATGCCCGCATTGCGCGACAGCTCTGGCGCGACAGTCTTGATTGGCTAGACCTGCGTACCCGAGGCTCTGTTGATGGACGCCAAATGCGCGTCCAGGTTTTAGAGGAGCTCGGACACTTACAATGGGGTAGTGCAATGCACGGTAAAGATGTCAGTTATGGTCATGTTTCACCAACGCTATCAACACTTCTGTCTGACAAGAGACTCTGCGGATCTCTTATCATGGCGCAGACAGGAATTCTCCGCCGGAAGCTCGACACCGTTGCACACAATTTTCTCAGCCCCCATCTTTTGGTCGATCCGGACTTCATGGACATTCTCATTAAGGCTTCCAAGGCGGAAACTCAGGAAGTAGATTCAGCCCCTCAATATGCTCGTCTTCGCGTTGCAGAAATTGATCTTGAGGCTGGCTGCAAGCAGACAATCAGTGCAATTGTCTTTGATGCCTCCATGGAGCATTACACGTTCTTCACGCTCGACCTCAAGTCACACTCACTTGGCTACGGCGACTCGATTGGAGGAACCCTTCACCAGACCTGATAGCCCTTTTACAAAACAACCCCAGAGGTCTTGGGGCGCCGTTTTACAAAAAGGCCCAGGAGCTTAGGGGGGTCACATTGTAATACAGTCCCCGGGTCGCCGGCCCCTTTTATACAACAGCCCTGAGGAGCTCACCCCCCTCCTGGGGCCTGATGGCCCATAAAATAGACATAAATAAGCGCCACCTCGACCTCGCATGATCCGAAGCTGCCAAGGCCGGCGTACAACTGGCCGAACGCCAGCCCTGTGAGGCTGAATGTCTTACTCACCACACACTGCCAGTTAAATGGCGAATAAATGCCCACTTCCCGTGTACGGTAAGGGCCCTCTCCCAGGGCCTATGAGGGCCGACAGGTCCGTAGGGTCGAGAGAGCTCGCCAGACGCCGGTGAGTCACGTTGTCAGTCCCGTGCCTCTTGCCGCGTGCTCCATCACCGCCTCTCTCCGCTGCCTCCACTGCCCGACGCGTGTCCTCGCCGGCGTCTACATCCCGCCCCCCGCCCTCCCCGCCCTCGTCACCGCCAACACCTTCCTCCCCACCGTTTTCCTTCATTTTTGTATCATTATGTAGCGATTAACAGCCCTTTTCTATTACTATGTATTATATATAACTAATTACATTACACTTGCTATGAATGCTCTGACCTGTGTGATGGGAAAATTTTCAGCTTATGTCATCCGAAAAGAGCGCGCGCTTGTGCTGGTCTGTTTTCTCTGTGACGCTTCAGCCATCGGCATCATTCGGCATCAAGGCACCTTCCTGAAGAAGAGGGCCGACACGCTTCATCTCTCGGCATTCTTCGGCATTGAGCCACCCCGACGAAAATGTGGCTCGCATCAAGGCACCTTCCTGAAAAGGTGGACCCGCACGCTTCGGTCATCGGCAGTGTTCGGCATCAAGCCCTCTGGGAGGGCCGCATCAATGTACCTTCCTGAAAGGGGGCCGGCATCCTTCGGCATCGCATCCCACCCTTCTACTGTACGCCCGCCCTCACGCTGCTGCTTGTACACTATGCGTCCGCTCACGTCCGCCCTCACGCTGCTGCTACACTATGCGTCCGCTCTTCTGCGGCACGTCCTCTCCGCCCTTCTGCTGAACATCTATCTGATCGTCTAGTGTATCTCGTGTGCCGCTTCACTCACACAACCGCCTACTATTTTGTATGCTCGGCATGACCTCGGCCTCTGGATATCTCCACATTTCCCCGCTTCCCCGCTGCCTTGTGCCTTCGCTGACTGTGTAGACATGTGAAAACAGTTTTTTGACACGCTCGACCGCGTGAAATCACGTTCAAATGTGCCTCGCCAACATATCAGTGATGAGACCCACCTATTGCCTCTACAACGAAGACTTCATTGTATTGACATATAGAAACTCTGATATATAGCTTTCTCAATAGTACAACACAATCAGCTAGTTATTATATATGATCATTAACTTTGCGCGATGAGAAAATTCAAACAAACATTCACCATGATGTCAGAGCTTGACTCACGTGGCAATAAAGCAGAAGTATTGATGATCTCAGGAACACAGATCTCTTTGATCGTCGTTCGATCGGCGCGCCCGCTGTGCTTCATGCCGTCGTCATCGTGTCTTAACACTTTTCCGCCCCCAATTTGATGTCTCCTTCAAATTCAAGCTGTCCGGCGGCGCATCGATCATGATGTCATTCTTTATTACTTTGTAGTGTATCTATGCTAGCTGCAATACAAACTATCTACGTGGATGCGGATGCGGATGCGGATGCAGCTTGTGTGGAGGGCGCAGATGATGCAGACGACGTGGAGGGTGCAGTGGTCGTCTCGGACACGGTAGGAGTGGACTGTGCTGTATTGGCCTTCTTTCGAGGTCCCCTCGGCTTCCCCGCATCTGACCGCTTCTTCCTCGGCTTCCTTGCAACTACAGTCTCACCGTTCGCTAAGATGATGCCGGTGACACTGCTCGGTGCAGCCTGGTGAGGCGGCATAGAAGGAGGCGGTGGCGGTGGTGGCTGCAGTGGTCGTGACAAGGAACCGCCGGCCGAGTCGAGCGCAGACGGAGTGATAGGTATACGCACGGGAGAGGCGTCTTGAGGCGTCGAAGATGCGGCAGCATCTATAGACATGGCTTGAGATTGTCTCTTGCGAGCATTGAGCTCTGCAATGGCCAAGCGTTCGAATTGAGCTGCGCCGTTCTTCCACGCGTTGTGAAGGATCTCGAGCTCCAGCTTTGACCCCACATCGCTGGGTGATACAAACTTCGGAAGCGGCCAGCCGACGCAGACAATGCCGAGTTTGTCGGTTATCTGGGAGTCGAAATTTGCGTAGTTCATGCGTGCAACTTTATCGGGTGCAGCACATGCCTCTGGATCCGAGCGTTAGAACATTCCAACAGTAATGATGGTGCGCACTCACTGAGCTTCTCGAATATCAGCGCACCACATGTCTGCTTCAGCAATGCGAGTTCTTTTGCACCAGAGAGGGCGGCACCTAAGTGTTACGAGCGGCAGATGAGATCAAGCATCACTGACAACTGATTCTGATTACTCACCTTGCAAGCCGCTGATAGAGAACCCCTCCGTCTTCTGACCGAACGTATCGAGGTCAAACCCTGTGGCAATTTGGAACCACTCTTGCATACGATCAGAGGTTGCGAACGCGCGGGGTTGGAGGAAATCGACTTCAGATTCTCGCACTGAGATCAATATGGATTCCACGCCTGTACGGGCGTATAGATCGGTAAGCTGCAGGGAAAAGGGTCAGTAAATTACACTCGGGCGTGTGTGAATGGTGTACCGTTGTCTCCACGATATCCAGGTTCGTGCGTGCATCGTGGAAGCAGCTGATCGGCATGTTGTGCACAGCCAGCTTCTTGTTCTCGTGTCGTGAGTCTAGTTCTTCAAGCGCGTCTTTCGTCTCCTCGATCTTCTCCTCTTGCGTCATATTCGCCCATTTCTCGCGTAGTTCTGGGACCAACTTGTCGATCTTCTCACGATTGTAGCCTTCTGTGATTGAGAAGCTCATCAGCTGTGCTCGGAATCCTCAACATGGATAGTACATACCATCAATTCGGCGTCGCGTTTCCTTGTGCAGAAACGCGTTCCATAGATTTCCCTTCTTCTTTCCTTCCGATTTTCTGGCTTGTTGTGTGAGGAGACGAAAGTAATACTTCGCGTCGTGGTCGCCCAGCGTCTCCGCGAGTTCCTGGGCGATAGCCTCGAGCTTCTTGACAGCATCAGCGATGGTCGAGTCCCTGTGATCGCGCTTCTCCTGGCGGATCCTGCGCAATTCTTTTCTCTCCTCGGGTGTCAGCCCATTCTTACGGGTTCTCTTCTTGCGAGTGCGCCATGGAAGCCTTGTCTGGGTGGCGCGCGCTTTACGAGTCTTGTGGGCAAATTGGGCGAAGGCAGCTCGAGCGGTGAGCGATTTGACCATGAGTACGAGAATACTCAACGTCGGGATACTGGACACTAATCCTGGAGCTTGAAGTGCCGAGTGGCCCAACGAGCCTTGTTGTGTAGAAAAAAGTGCTGGTAAGATCCTCCACGTGGCTTATCTTTCTAATCTAATCACACCATATTGAGCACTTAATGACAGTCACATTGAATGGAAATTGCATAGCTAGTGTACATGTATCAATACTTGTAGTCTGTGTGGTTACGGTACGCTGTAGTGATGATGATGTGGTCCCAATACCAGGACGCTTCAGATACAGACACGCCACGATCGATGAGATCCTTGCAGAACGAATAGTAGCCCGCGGCGTTGACATACGCGTGCCACAGGTAATAGCAAGTCGTAGAGTCGTAGCCGAACGCTGTCAAGACGCTGTCCACAACGGGGCCGAGCGAAGGGACGGGTGTGCAGCGTAGAACCTTATAGTTCGTACCGATGCGTCGGATCTCTGATCCATCCAACGCCCGTAGACGGATGAACAACGTGTCACCAAAGTCTGTAAGGTGCACAATTAATATACCAGAAGGATATTGAGTAACGTACAACTTACCTTCTGTTCCTCTGACTGTATCCGGCGTTCCGATAGAACCTAGGGTCGTAGAAGCTACCGATTTGAGAGCCATGAGAAGTAAGGTAGATGCAGAATAAATCAGACGTACCGGTATCCGCCCATGAAGCACCTGGAGGGTCCATAGTGCCCTTCGCCAGCCACGGGTATAGCGCATCTTTCGTGTGACGGTTGCCGTCATGAGCCTCGCGCGGATCTCCTTGTACAGCAGGAGAGCGGACATCCTCCCTTCCAGCATCCTGCTTCCCCAGGGCGTGCGTGGCTGGAGTCATCTTCTTGCGAGGAGAGGTGCGTGATTCGCGGTCGGCGAGCGTGATGTGTTCGAGGGTGCGCTGGAGGTTGGCGAACTCGGCAGCGTCAGAGTCGCCGTCCGTGTCACTGCCAGAGCCCTCGATGTCGGACTCATCGATGTCAGAGTCATTGGCGACGAACTGGAGGAGGTCGAATGGCTTGAATGTCTGACCTTTGACACCTTTGCCCCCGCCCTTCAAAACCATCCAGCACAATGCCTCGGCGAAGCTGTCGACCCTTCCCCACTTCGCAAATTGATGTCCACGCGTCTTCTCATGCGCGAGCTCGCTGGCAGATGATTGTCAGAAATGATAACGGTAGATAAGTGTAAACTTACGGTGCAAGGTAGATACAGGAAAACTTCTCCTTACTGAACAAGACGGGGTAGAACTCGTCGCAGCGATAACGCGCACTGTCGAAGCACTGTTCCACCACACTGGAATGATAGATGGTACCGGCGATTTGAGCAGGAGTGAGTGTCTTGGCTTCCATACTGACGAAAAAGTCGGCGAGGCTTCGATGCACATGCTGGGCCTCTGCGTGACTTCGAGACAGCACTACAACCGGTAGTGCCGGTGTGTCATAACCACGCTTGATAAAAGGAAGTCTGCAAGGTGTAAAGCGTGAGATGTATCGACGTTTGTAGAAGGGGACGTACGTTGCAGGAGAATAGACACCACATTTTTTGCCTCCGCCCAACACAACGTAAAAAGCCGGCGTATTCGATGTTGCAGGTTCACGCATTCGATGTCGCGATGTCATCTTGCGATAGTTGTTGACCTCTATAGTGCCCCAAGCAAGATAGAAAAGACAGAAGGCAAATCGACGAACGGAGGAGATGGAAGTCGTGAAGAAAGGCCCGAGCGCGTGAATGCGAGTAGTCGACTATGCATGACGCGTATCCGATCGAGCTTTAATTAATGATTCATGAATGCGCTGTGACATCACACCAAACTCCCACCTCTTGCTCTTGACTAGTTCTGAACCTATATCCACACAGCTTGTAAGTATTCTAGATGTTCTCTAGTACAATTAGATTGCTGATATAATCTGTGTTTCGTTACTAGTGTTGTCACTCGTGCATAACCCAACAGCTCATTTCAGATCTCCATGGGTAGGACTCGCCGGAAGAAGGGCGTGTCTCGTCATGTACACAGCACGGTAGCGAACGGATCAACAATTGGCGGCTCTCAGTTACGTGCAGGAGGCGTGCGAGGAGGTCTATCGAGAGTTCTAGGGTACAAGGCTTTGGAAGCGGCTCGGAAGGATGTCGAGGAACGTGTTCGCCAAAGACTCCAAGGTGCGCACCTTTCGCAGTGATCTCGAAATCTCACTACTTACATACACTTCACTTCAATACAGGTCTTGATGATGAAACTCGTCAGAGCCTCACCAACGTACACTCTGACGACACTGAGCTTGTAGACCCTGGCCTCCCTCCTATTGACACTCAGGACGACAGCGCGATGGATTGGGAGGATGTACCCGATAATTTGCAAGACGACGAGGGATTCGTGCGAGCGCTGCATGATTTGACTGATTCTAGGTGCGTGTACAAGTTCTGACTGTATCATCGGCTGTACTGACTGCACCTTAGTTGGCACGGTCGCCGTTACAGGCCTACGCGCTCTTGGCAGCGCCGCCGCGAGCGTGTCATGGAGAGCTGGGACAACGTCTTCGACCTCGTTACGACTGCATACTGTCGATGGAATTATTCCACGTCTCGTGGGGCTGGCGAGCCTGAAATCCCGAATTCCCCTGATGTCGCCCCTAACGAGACCATCGATATTGAAGAGGGCCCTCAGTACATCCCATACACATTCTCGTCGTACGACCTATTCTCTCTGCAACGTGAAGTCACTGTCATCCGACCCGCTCACAGCATTCATCCGGTTGTCGATCTTGCCGCCAACGGGTATCTTAGCAAGACCGCCATTAATCCATCTGCTGCCGTTTCCTTCAAGACGCTGGAACTCTTCCATCGGATTCGTCAACGTCAACCTTCGTTCAGCACGGAGGCATTCACCAAAGTTATCTGTGACTACTATGCGGTATGTACATGTCTTCCTCAATGTTTCATAAGTGTTCTGAGTTCCTGTAGATTCCCTACCGGCATTACATGCGAAATGTGTTAGCGGACACATTCGAGATATACCTGCGCATACGACGATCGCTTCGCAGTCAAGTCTTTACGGCACTGGGGTGGACCGGACCCGACTGGAGAGCTTTAAATGCATGCAGGCCGTGCTGCTATAAGGTGTGTGCACTTCTCTCACTTGGATTTCATCCTACTGACTTTTCTTTGACTTCAGCTGAAGGATGAGCCAGAGCTGCAGTTCAGTAGACTGTATGCTCTTGATGGAAACAACTCCCTCAAGCGAATGCTCACGCCTAGCGGGCGCACAGCGGCTGACGTTCGAACTTTCGAAAACGGCGAGTATATTCTGTCCCGGGAATACGTCAATCGCTTCGCCAACGAAGTCAACGGTACTCAAAAAGGCCCTCAAGTGGAAGAAAGCGATGCCGAGTCCGACGACAAAGCGATTCTCAGTGAGAAGACTTCCGGAGCTTCTGGCCAAGAAGGTGATCCAACAGATGGCGTCGTCGACACCAATGGCATCGACGGCTGTATCAAGCACTGGAAAGCTAACGCCTCGAAGGACAAGAAAAGAATGTGGTCGATGTTCGACGAATCAGGCATCTTCCTCAGTGCGTGTCGTCACCACATGATACTCTGGGGAGCGGACATGGTGCGCAGTGGTGAATTGTGAGTACCATTTGTCTCTTGTGGCGCAATATGATAACATGCTCGAACCATTACAGGGCTAAATACCCCCTGGCGATCGTCAACAAGATCCTCGATACACACGACGACAACACCATGGGAGGTTACGACATCGGCTGCGGCTTTGAGACCACGGTGAACAACACTTCGATAGGGCCGAAGTTCCGCGCGAAGGGAGCACGCATGTGCGTGAACGCGTTTCATGGATACAGCCACAACTATCCATGTCAGCTCAAGCACCATCCCAACATCATCAAAGGCCTCGGTATCGAAGATCTCGA
This sequence comes from Phlebia tremellosa, assembly GCA_011032875.1. Taxonomy (NCBI): domain Eukaryota; kingdom Fungi; phylum Basidiomycota; class Agaricomycetes; order Polyporales; family Meruliaceae; genus Phlebia; species Phlebia tremellosa. Next base: position 3,062 of record JAAIFI010000422.1, on the reverse strand, counting down.
AACCATGGAACGTATCTTCAACGCAACCAATCGACTCGCCTCCGTCACGCGATACATGTCTCCTTACCGCCGCCTTCTCTGGATAGAAACCTTCCTCGAACAATGGGATGCTGACAAGTACGCGAATTTGGCTACTTTCATCCTGCATAACTATCAGCAAGCTCTCAAGATTCTCGATGAAGGAGCGCGGACACTTGAGGAAACGATGCGCTCTCAAAACATCACTCACGCGCAGCTCGACGAATGGGAGAAGGAAGAAGTCGCATTCTTCGCGACTCTGGGGAAGGAGGCGGACTACGACGTACATGCGGTAGCCTATGTCGAGCTTCTGCAGGAGCTCCGGGACCTCAACACTGTTCGGAACACCGCCAACGCTAGGTTTCGCGCTTCCATCCCTGCAAACTACACGTTTGTCGCTGCGAATGCAGCTCCAGCAGATCGTTCATGGAGTGATCAGCTTTCTCGTACAAGGCTCCTAGAGACGGAACGGCGGCGCGCAAACGAACGTTATAACCGTGTGGAATACGACGTGATCCTCATGGAATGCAAGATGGGGATTGCCCCAGGCCAGAGATGGACCACGGCGATGCCGCAATATATCAACACCCTCAAGTTCATTCAAGAGCGAAAATACCACAAGGCGTTGGATAACCTGCAACGTCTTGTGGTCCAACGACTCTTCGAGCTTCACAGGCTCAACCTCTCGCAGACTGGTAAGTATTTATTGTACTGGCCTTTGACATTCTGTTACTAATCTGCTATTTGCTAGGCTACAAGATGCGCACACATATTGCGAAGTCCCTTCAGACACGGTGCAAGACAATCCGGCGTGCTGTTACAACCTACAACAATGCCGCCGCTGCCCTCTCTCCGCCATTACCTGCGCTCGATTGGACGAGGGTCTCACAGTACGGGTTCTTGGAGGAGTTCAGTCTCCTTCAAGGCACTCGAAACGATGTACGTGAAAAACCCTGGGCCTCCCCAGTCGTGCGGGAGACAATCAAGCTACGCCGACGACTTGCTCGCGCCAAGGAAGAAATCGAAAGGCTCAATGTCGAGGTCCGCCGCCTGCACACCGCCATTCGAGACGAATCGCGTCTCTTCAAGACCACTCTTCTTTCGCTCAAGGATTCGAAATCTTTGCTCTACGGCCCTGTACTCAAGTTCACGACCTATCGTCGTCGCATCAACGCTGCCCTCCTTGAACAAATACGCCAGATCTACGATCTGCCTGGCTTCACTGGTATCAAAACACCGGGAACACGCGTCGGCACGGGGCCCAGTACGCTCGAGGTTGACCATGATGATATCAGTGCGCCGACATCTTCTGTTGTCGCGCACGACGAGGAGGATTCGGACGGTGGTGACTCTATCATAGACGAGGACGAGCAGGATGATATTGGTGGTTTGATTCAATTTTCGAGGCTCGCGTTATGAGACATGTACAATTTTATTAACGGGATGATACTATGGTATGGATCTAGAGGGATGTAGAGAAACGCGCCTCGGAGCGGATGAGAATTTGACGAGTCATCAATTTGGGGGCGGAAATGTGTTAAGACACGATGCCGACGAGATCAAGCACAGCGAGCGCGGTTGATCAGACGACGATCAGGAAGATCTGGGTTCTTGAGATCGTCAAAGCGACCCGCGCTTGCCTGCCACGTGGATTAAGCTTTCACATGTGGCTGACAGCTGCTTGGATCTTTGCGTCGCTCAACACGCAGATGCATACTAAAAAACATTGAGATACATTTGAAAGTACTGAAGATTAGTTATTGCAATGTTGAAGAAATGATATGGTGGAGTCTCCATTGTAGAGACATTATTCTCTCTCGACCAAGGGGATAGACTTAGACGCCCAACCATCACTGACGTATCGACGAGGCAAATCTGCAGAGCAGATCTGCGTGTGATTTCACGTGTTTGCACGTGTCAAACAACTATCACCGCATATCTACACTATCAGTGGGAGCACAAGACAATGGAGAAGTGGAGTGTGGTGCGAAGCAGGAGATATGCAGAGGCCGAGGTCGTGCCGAGTGTACAGAGCATGCGGTAATGCAAGCAGAGTGGAACGGCGGTTGAAGGTGATAGGGGAGAGATAACTGGAGGCAGCCAAATGTTCAGCAGAGAGGTGGGGGAGGGCGTGCAGCAGAAGGGCGGGCGTACAGTAGAAGGGCGGGCGTACAATAGAAGGGCGGGCGTACAGTAGAAGGGCGGGCGTACAGTAGAAGGGCGGGATGCGATGCCGAACGATGCCGCCCACCTTTTCAGGAAGGTACTTTGATGCGGCCTCCCAGAGACTTTGATGCCGAACACTGCCGATGGGCGAAGCGTGCGGGTCCACCTTTTCAGGAAGGTGCCTTGATGCGAGCCACATTTTCGTCGGGGTGGCTCAATGCCGAAGAATGCCGAGGGATGAAGCGTGTTGGCCCTCTTCTTCAGGAAGATGCCTTGATGCCGAGTGGTGCCGATGGGTGAAGCGTCACAGAGACAAAAGATCAGCTCAAGCGCGCGCTCCCATCAAATGACGTAAGCCGAAAATTTTCTCATCACACAGGTAAGAGCGTTATTAACGAGCATAATGTAGATAGTTATATAGAATACAATACATTAGAAAGTCGTTTAAAATCGCTACATAACGGTACAAAAATGAAGGAAAACGGTGGGGAGGAAGGTGCTGGCGGCGACGAGGGCGGGAAGGGCGGGGGGCGGGCTGTAGACGCCGGCGAGGACACGCGTCGGGCAGGGGAGGCAGCGGAGAGAGGCGGTGATGGAGCACGCGGCAACGGGCACGGGACTGACAACGTGACTTACCGGCGTCTGGCGAGCTCTCTCGACCTTACAGACCCGTCGGCCCTCATAGGCCCTGGGGGAGGGCCCTTACCGTACACGGGAAATGGGCATTTATTCGCCATTTAACTGGCAGTGTGTGGTGGGTAAGACATTCGGCCTCACAGGGCTGGCGTTCGGCCAGTTGTACGCCGGCCTTGGCAGCTTCGGATCAAGCGAGGTCGAGGTGATAAGCGCTTTCTAACGCGCCCCTAAGCGCCCAAATC
>JAAIFI010000421.1:0-22834 GCA_011032875.1 Phlebia tremellosa | reverse complement strand
ACGCGCCTAGCGCAGGCGCCGTGCACACACACACACAAAATCCAGATGATCATGTACACGCGCAATACACGCGTGAGGTTTGGCTGAAACAGTTGCCTCCTCCTCCTCCTCCTCCGAGACGGGTACATATGTTACATTGAAGGAACTGTTCGACTGAGCGAGGCGTTACTCCACCTACTGGCTCTCCCGCTGAATGTACAGTAATCTAACTGTTTGGTCACATTGTCGATCAAGGCCGCACGACCGGTGAGTTTATATGTACTTCGCTGTTCAAGCATTTTTCTGGCACTTCATACCATGCGCTTCGTGATAAAGCTTCGCAGGTGGCCCAGTAAGTCCGCAGGAGTTCCCTGACCTGAGAGTGTCCCGAAGGACAAGGACAAGGGCGAGGATGTGACGTGACTTGAGGTTGACTCCGGTTCAATGTCCACAAGTGCTGGAGACTTGCGATGTAGCACGAATCCGAGTATGCTGGTGACGGGATTGCTTGTGGCTCACGATCCTGGGGACTATCACTCTCAAGGAGGTCAAGAATCGATATGTTTGCTTGCCCATTGGTTGACCAGAGTCGATCGTACTTACACATACATGTGACGCTGAATACAACATGTCTCTGTTTTCCAATGTCTAAGGAGGCCCATAACTAACGTGCGAGTCAAGTACAAGTCTCCGAGAGATATTCTCGGGCAGATAGTGGCTGTCACGTCCTCGGAAGCGCGCGCGCCACATCGCAAGTCTTCAAGCATTCCCGGATCTGTGAGGACTAGGGAAGGGAGCAATGTTGCCCTATTCAAAGGGGCACATACAGAGCAGTGGCACGCCGTTCCCTTGGTTTGTCTCCTCAGCGATATCGCTTCGAGGGACATATTTGGATATGGTGATACTTGCGCCACCGGCTGCGATGCCAAGGCCAAGGTAGCAGCTCATAAGGTATACAGATTGGTACCTTTTCCCAGTACACGAAAGACCAGAGGTATCTATGAACGCAAGCTGCACGCCAAAGATTAAATAAACACTGCAAGCCGGGCTATCTAACTAACGGTCGTCATTACATTTGCCTATGCTTGTTTCCTCTGTAATCCTTTGGGAAGCTCCTTGACCCAAGGCAGGAATTCACGACCCTGCATATAGGGACGCAATACTTCGGGAACGACGAGACCCTGAGATGTTTCGTCAGTTGAGCCCGTAGATGATCTAAGATTGTACGCACTTCGGGGGTCTGGTAGTTTTCTACCAGGCAGCAGAGCGCACGCTCTGTTGCGCACATGGTGCCGTTAAGCATATGGACGTAGAGCTTTCTCGCTTGATCTTTCGATTTAAGACCACAGCGGACCTCTAACCTCCGGCTCTCTGCAGGCTAGTTGAGTATACGATGTAGTTGACATCACGAGACCATGCTTACGGTAATCTGTGCAATTCGAGCATGACACGAGCTCTTTATATCCACCTTGGAATGGGAACCACGCCTCGAGGTCATATTTCTGCGCAGCTGCCAAATTGAGTGCGCCCGAGACAATCGCGACTACCCGGTATGGAAGCTTTAGGCTCTGGTAGAACTCCTCCGAATTGGCGATCATGTAGTCGAGCATCTCCCAGCTCTTCTCCGGATCTGTGAGAACGAACTGCTCGACCTTCTCGAACTGGTGCACGCGGAAGATGCCCCACATGTCGCGGCCGGCTGAGCCCGCCTCCTTGCGGAAGCACGTCGAGTAGCCAGCGTATTTGACTGGGAGTTGCGTCTCAGGCGACTCAAACCATTCGCCCGAGTGGTATGCAGAGATAGGCTGCTCCGAAGTGGCGATGAGATATTTCTCGTCGTCATCTGCGATAACCTGTAATAATCTGGTCTAGTCACATGTAGAGCGCGCAGCAACGGGTAGTGCATACCTTGTACAGCTCCTCATCAAACTGCTCAAGCTGTGCAGTTTTTGCCATAACCTCCTTGTTCATCATAAATGGTGGTTGGATATTCTTGTAGCCCTTCCTGCGGAGGAAATGCAGCGCGTATGTGATAAGTGCTTGATTCAGGTCGATGCCGTCGTTCGTCAGGAAGTACCCTCTGTGACCGGCAATTTTTGCGCCTGCAACGCGACATTTAGACTATGAGCGAGATTGGATATATGAAGCTCTGACCTCGTTCCAGATCCATGGCATCGAGACGGAGCAGAACCTCGTGGTGCGGCATGATGTCGGTCTTCTTCTCTACTTGACCATTCGGACCATCTGGGTGCCACCTCCGTACTGTCCTGTTATCGTCCTATCTATCAAATGAGACCATCGCACTGTGTGACGGCGCACTGACTCACCTCGTTCATGCTCACAGGGACGTCCTTGCCCACGATGTTCCCGACGGTGGATGCTTTCTGCCTCATCGTCTGCTCGTATTCCTTGGTAGCGGCACGCTTCGCCAGAGCAAGATCATCGAGCTCCTTCTTCTTGGCGACGAGCTCGTCTGCGTTTTCTTTCGCCTGCATCTCGTCTTCAGTCCATATCGTGATTGCCGCAACTCCCACCGTACCTTCTTCTTTGCACCGATCTCTTTCTGCACTGCATTTATTTGCTTTCTAATGCCGTTCTCCTCGAAGTCCACTGTGGGGATATGTCAGGACCTCTGAACATGTGCGCGTATGCCCGGGATGGCACTCACTCTTGACCCATTCTGCGTACATCTGGATGACCTCGTCGACCAGCTCGACCGAGAGGCCTCGTTTCCGCTGCGAGTCGCGAATCTCCTGGGCATTCCCGCCCTTTGCGTCTATGAAATGTAATACGTCCAAAGTCATGGTGGGATAGGGACTTGCAGGTGCAGGTAGTTCTCGAGTAAGGAGATAAATTCAATTATTTTTGCGAGTCACTATCGATCGTAAATGAGCGTCTATCAAGGTGACCGGGGTCCTCAAACACCAATGAGAATTCAAATTAAATAGACACGCCTCTCGAAACGCAGGCCAGATCGCCAGCCGTTGAACTCGTACCGCCATGTCGAATGCTGCTCGTCGTGTCCTCTGTGATGCTGCCATGAGAATAATGCCAGTGTCCTCCAGCCAACAGCGACGGTTTTTCTCAGGCAACAATCGCGACGATTATCGCGTCTGAGTTTCAATGGGGTGCACAAACAACATCAAATTGCGGGTTCTTTGCAGCTTGTCTGGGGCGCCCACGTCGCGCCTACACCTGCACGTTTACCTGCATCATGTACAAGCTCATCCGCAGAATCTCGAGCTCCTTCTTTCCTCGACAAGATAGGCCGTGGAACGACGATGGTAAGCGATTCCTTGATCCCCCGCAACACGCGTTTGACACGCGCTTTTATTACACAGCGACGTCTACTGCCCCGCAGATCGGCCAGAAGAGGCGGCTGAGCTCTGAAGATCCGGACGACATCCCAACTCCCACCAGCGCAAAGAAACTTAAGGCTGATCACGATGAGATGGACATTCAGGACGCTTCACAATCGTCTGGGCCATCATCGCTCGGCGGGAAGGAGGGAGAGAGCGTCAGAGAGGTTACCAAGGGTGTTCGAGAGGTTGAAATTGACGAGACGAAGAAGACGAACAGCGAGATAGTGGAGGAAGCTGCTGCCGTTCCTTTACCCGACTCTCCAGTCCTGCAGCCGCAAGCTGACTCGACTGAGGACAAGCCCGTCACGGAGGAGGCGAAGGTTGATGAGAACGGTCCGGTGCAGCCAGCAGAAGGCGCCGAGGATTCGGAGGCGGCGAAGTCATCAGCTGTCGAAGAAAAGACAAGTGACTTGGTGACGGCAGAGACTGATGCAGTCTCTACGGAGCCGCACATTGAGGCTTCATCCGTTGCTACGGGAGAGGCGGGGGTCAAGGGAGACGACATCTTGCTCAAGCAAGTCGCGGTCGCGGTGGAGGTCTCTTCGACAGTGCCAGTAGAATCCGTGGACACTACTGTCAATGCTTAATTTGACGATACCCGGTCGGATCCATCTATGATATTGGTTATCTATTCTGACCACTTTGTTGTCTTGCTTCACTTCTCAGGAGTGTATCCGCCACTTACTGTATTGTTGTAATCCTTCTACCCATATCTCCTCGACGCCTCTTTACATTTGCGCCTATATCCTTGATCCATTGTATACAGTGCTCTTTCCTCACCGCCACCAATCCAAGTTTTATACTCTTGAAGGAACAATTCCCCTTCTTTTATTCAATGCTTCTCTACATTTCCGTTTGACGTTCTTGTGCCAGCGGATCTCTACCATTACTCACGCATTCGTTGGACAGCAGATCAAATCAGGGCGTTGCCTTGTATAGTCATGAATGATACTAACCGCTAGCCCAGCCAACTTTCTACCAACTACTAGTTAGCTCTCGTGTTTTCACCGTGTCTATATCCTTCTGACAACTTCTTGTGATTTTAGGATGATATCCGAACGCGATCGGTCTATTACTGCGGTGGGCGGTGACCATGTTGCAGCCATGAGTCTGCCCACGAGTCTTGGAGCTCCCTCAGGCTCGGCCCTGCTGTTTATGGATCACGCGCCTGTCCCATGCTATAAGCTGGCGGTGGCTCGTCTCCCTTGCAAGGCGTGCTCCCGTGTATAACCTTGTCTGCGTGCAGTCTTGGCCTATAACTCGCCGGCGGTCCGTGTCCAAGTTATGCTCAGCTCCCTGTCTCGTTTCTTCCTGCCTGACACAACCCAAATTGAAGAAGCTCTGGATAAGGGAAAACAGCGCGAAATGCCCGACCTGAACACTGGTGAACAACTCAGTAGGAAGCCGTCGTCCTTTGTTATGGGCCGCACGCGAGGCCCTCCGCAGGTTGCGTGGGTCACACCCACAAATGGCTCGCCTACGAGTCGTTCGCCTGCTACGAGCCGTCGGTCCTGGCCGCCAAAACCTGCGAATCGTACCTCCTCGCCGTTGTCGTCTGTAGACGAGTCTTCTGCAGCGAACGGTTCTCCTGTACAACAGACCGCGGACCGAAAGAGCTCAGACTCATTCCGCTTGCAGTCCATGTATTATCTTTCCGGTATGATATCAGAGACGAGCAGCACAACCTCTGTTCCAGCCGACAGATCATTCTTGGACATGGGAGAGCGTCAGCGCCCTCGCATAGAGTTTCCAATACGTCGGCCCTCTACCGACTCTGTGCCCTTGACACCGGACTCAAGCAGACAGTATTCTGACGGACACCGTGAGTTATCCTTCCGCACGCTTGACACGCAATGGGCTGACAGTAAGTCATAGCTCCTACCACTCCCACTGCGCATACGGCATTTCTTAACCGACCGCTGAACCGAACTATCAGTCAAACATCCACGAGCACGTTTGGCACGACGGTCTCCATTGCAGCACCGTCCATCCCGCCCCTCGACCTCCGACCCAATTTTTCTGGGACTCTCGGAGTGACGCCGCGGAGGTCGCAGCTTCCTCCCCCGTCGCTGCCTACCGTCATTGGTAGCCCAAGACCGCAGGTGTCCATCATATACGAGGACCGCGACTCTGACAAGGCAGACAGCTTCCGTACAGCGCTCTCGCGTAGCTCCTCTATAGCCGATGTAGACCTTGAGCTGGGTTCATCGGCTCAAAATCCGTTCGAGGACCCCGATGACTACCAGCCTTCGACGGTAGGTCAGACCGAGTATACGGAGCAATCGCACATGACCCTGTCGGATGATATGTACGACGAGGTCGACCTGGGCGTGCCAGAGCGGCACACACCCTCGCCGACTTCCTCGCGCCCGCCCAGCATTGAGGGCTCCGTCCTGGGTACGATGTCCCAGAACTCAAACTCCAACTCCACGATGGTGAACTCGGCCATCAAGCAGCGCTGGCTGAAAGGCCTGTCGTTCGGGTCATACAGGACCGAGCGCGGCACCTGGATGCCCAAGTCGCCGAGCAGACTCACGTCGGCGTGCGTTTTGTTCTGGTTGGGCTTCGTGGCGCCGTGGTGTTGGCTCATCGGGGGTTGGTACCTGTCGAGAAGTGGTGAGATGAAGCCTGATGGGCAGTTCCTCGACACCGTCCAGTGGAAATGGCCCAGACCAAAACGAAGAACGAATGTTCTACGCAAGGCGGTGTCTCCCCCTCGGAAAAGAGGGCCCTTGTCACTTTTCTGGCAAGTGAGACACGACGAACGGTCGCAGGAGACAATGCCAATGTCTCCTATTGACAGCACGTTTTCTGTTAGGTCTTTTCAATTATATAAGAAACGACAAGGTACCCCTTACACCGTCGATCCATGGGTGGCTCGATGCAGAGTTGCAGCTGTGACAAGTGGCATTCTTTTGGCTGCTGCCGTTGTCGTCGCATTGGTTGTCGTCGCAGGTGTTCGCGCGTAGTAACTTACTAGTATTTATCACGACGGACCTGACTGATTTGTGGACTATGATGATATGAATGCAGATGTGTACATTATCAATGTATTGTTACGTGAGTTGCGACGGAGAACAGCAGTGAGTAATAGAGATACAGCGCAAATAGATATATCCACAGGTCCGAGGTATACAGTAACGATAGGTAGATTAGTCAGTGAGTTCGAAGTATGTGCGGAACATGGATTCACTACGCAATGGCGATGTTGAGATGACTGTATGAACATGCAAGAATAGGTTAGGAAAACGGCGAGTGAAGTATGCCAAGAAGCCTTCAGGCATAGACCCAATTTGGCGTTTGACGTTGTCAGGTAAATCCTGATAATGGTGTTTCTATAACATGATAAGTATCTAGGTTGGTTCACGGATTGACTGACGACTAACCTTATTTCGCAATGCACGAAGTAAGTCTTGGACGGATTTACCGTCGTACTTTCGATACTTGCCAAGGGTCTCGATAAACCACTTGTCAAGTCTTGCGTTCCAGTCGCTGCCAACGACATCAAACGCGCCCGTCTCCAGCTCAACGAGCATTGCATCTCGTGGATCCCGACACATGATCTCGAATCGGTCGGAGGCATCCTGCAGGAAATTCAGGCGTTTGCCTGGGTTCCAGAAGTAAGGATGAAGTAAACAGGTTGTAGTGTCTGGTCTGCTGATAGCGTTAGCGAAGCGCGACCCTTCAACATGACGAGAGACATACCGATTAGTCGATTCAGGACTGAGCATCTTATCGATCAAGTCCGCTGCATCAGCGCCCTCTTCTCCGAACCGCTCAAGCCCATCCAGGCACTTCAGATTCTTCAAGATGTTGCTCTCCCTCTCATAACGGTCGCCGAAGGGATGACCGCCGTTACTCAAGACGTAGTAGAATAAACACCCCAACGCGAAGATATCGACCGCCTTCGTTAGCCTTGTCGGCTTCCCTGTAGGCGTAGCTTCCCCCGAAAGACCGAGGCTCCCACGCGACGACTGCGACTCCTCGCTGCCCGGCTCGTCGAGCTTGACATCCCCGCGTAGGATCTCCGGCGCGCGCCAGCCTACTGTGCCCGCTGCCATCGCGCCGTGTACGGTCGGCACGAAGCTCGTCTGGTCTACCTCCAGCTTCTTGCACAGGCCGAAGTCGGAGATGAGCATGCGGTGGCCCGCACTCTCGCCAACACCCTTCTTGGCAGATGAGATGAGGATGTTCTGTGGCTTGATGTCACGGTGCACGATCTTCAGCGCATGCAGGTGGCGCAGGCCGGACGTGATCTGGCGCAACGCTTTCTTAGGGTCAAAAGCTATTGAGATCTCCCGGAACTGGTCGGGTCGCTCGACGATGTCCGCTAAAGAGGCAGGACAGAGCTCGAGTGCGATGTATAGAAAGCCCGCGCGGGCTTCTTGGTAATAGTATCGGATGACGTTTGGATGATCGTCTGATTCCTGTAAAATGTTGACTTCGCGGGCAGCTAATGTTACGAAATCCTGTAGTAAGCGCTTCACTGCAACAGCGCGGCCTTGTAATGATCCCTTGAACACGATAGTGCCATGAGAGCCAAAGCCTAGTGGCCGTACTTAGCATTAAAAACGCTACTTGAACGTAAGTATGCTTACCGAGAACAGTTTCAGAAACGATCAATGATGGTACAACTGGAGTGGGAGTGGAAGGTGGAGGGACCACTAGTGCGGATGGTGATACAACGTGGACTGCACCGTCTTCACCGGCTACCTGAGGCACGTCGACATCGGCTTCTTCAGCTACTTTGGGGGCTTCTTTGTCTCCATCCGCATCTTCAACCCCGCCGTTCGGGACGATTCCCTTTTTCTTCTTCCCTCTCCGTCGGCGTAAACCTTTTCGTTTGCCAGGCGTTGCGGGGGCATCCCCTTCGCTCTCTTCACCTTCTGCTCCTCCATCTGCTTGACCGTCTTGGTCTACGCCTGTAACCTTCACGAAATCGCTAAAGACGACCTTCTTGTTTGCACCAGTGTTTGCGGGTTTATCTTGTGCGGCCACTGTCTTGGCCTGTTCGAGACGAGGGGAGTCAGGCTCCACGAGAGTGGTAGATTGCGACTCGGGAAGTGGTACATCAGGAAGTGACGTGGCAGGAACAGGTGAGGCGGGAATGACTGGAGTGACGGTAAGACTGTCTTCGAGAGGTGAAGAGACAGGCACCACAGAATCAGAAGACATTGGTCTTGATCGTACGTCTTTCTTGAACAAGAGCCAAACGATCGTGGTGAGTAGTACAAGAACACCGACTGCATAAGCCGAGAATGCTTGTGAAGGTGATCGCAGGCTGCTGTGCAAAGATTCGTCGATCCGGGGGACCTGACTGCGGGGATCAGGCTGCGGCCCGACAGACGTGTTACCCGTAGGGATCCCCTGCGAGTCGTTCGGTGGCTCATTTGCTGGGGGCATATTGCTGTAATGATATGGCGGGTATGGCACCGTGGCCGCACCATCGAGAAGTCTACTCAACCGTGAAGACTCCAATCTGCGCACGCCGGTCAGGCAGCGCCGATCCTTACTACCATTCCTACACATCTCTCTCAGCTTCTTGCGCTTCATTGCGCGAGTAATGGAATCGACGTCGGGGGGGAAATCACGGTCGGCGTCGAACATCGTGCGCGACCCCGGCGGAGGGTCGATACCGCGCATGTAGTCGTCCTCGAAATTAGCGTCGCCGAACACGACGAGCGGATAGCGATCTGGGCTCATTGCGTAAAGCGAGTCACCGACCATCCCGACGTACGCGGACTCGAGATTCGGTAGTTGCGCGCCTTTGGCTGCATGGACGATGTCGACATTAGGCAGAAGATCCTGTAGTCCGACGCGGGGCTGTAGAAGGACGAATGGTTGCGTACGGGAGGCGCTCTTGACGACGTCAAACACCGCCACGCTGTGGTCACACGAGTAAGTAAGTCGGCTGCCGCAAGCCTTAACGCCTAAGATACGCACACAGGGTTTGCAAAAGACTGGGCCCATACGAGCCGCGCGTTTGGAGCAAGATCTGGGTCTTCGGGATTGAGCGTCGTCTTGAAGGACATGATCTTTCCGTTTGGTAAGGACTGGATATACGTTTCGTCGGCTGTGCGACGATAGATGGTTTGCAAAGCGTGATCTTGGTTGTTAGGGCCATACGTGGAGAAGGAGAGGTTTTGTACGGGTGGACGAGGGAGATGAGGGTCTAGAGGCCTAGTGTGGATGGAGATGTGATAATCTGCAGAGTTTAAGTGGCTTGTTATGACAAAGTGCAGCAATTACATGAACTCACCAGTGCGACCGATGAAAACCTCGGTACGTGGATGATTAGCCCTCGGAGGCTTTGTGCCATCTAGCTCATCCAAGTCCAAGTCATCGTCATCTCGGCGTGAGAGATCCTCGAATGGATCCCAGAGGCACTCGGCGTTGGGATTTAGCGTTGCCTTCACCGTGCCGGTCTCCAGCTCAACTAATAATAGCGAAGTTTCCTTCTTCCCCACGAATACCTTCATACTGTCCTCACCTGACATGCTATACGGCGACAACTCCACCAACTGGGGCATTGACAGAGGCAGCCGCTGCAGTGGACTGGTGGGTGTAGTCATCACATATATCTCTCCTGACTGTGGCTCAATAATGTACACCTCCTGCCCTTCATCACCGTCTGCTGCATCGGGGTCCGGTTCGGGGTGTCTAGTGCGTACGAGAGGCCCAAGGGTGGACGGCGTGTTCGCAGCTGCCGTCGAGGAGATCGTCCATAGTGAATCACCGGACGTTCTATTCAAAGCATGTAGGTTTCCATCCACCGAAGCGACCAAGACGATGTCCAACAATTCGAGCGGCTCATTGATGCCGCTGCCGAATGACTCTTGTGTTTTGCGGATATGGACACGAGTCGAAAGATCAGTGACACGGTTGTCGACCTGGGGACGAAGAGAGATAATTTCTGCGAGGCATGCGCCCGCAAGAAGAAAGATGAATGCTGGTAGAGAGAGCGGGGCCATGTATTGTCATCGCTTCATTGGCGGAGTCGAGTTGGAAGTCGAGGTAGGAGTGGAGGTTGTATATGGGCGCTTGTGGTACCGCCACGACAGCCTGGATCCAGATCTTAATACTACTGGCACAACAAACCAAAAAATTCTTCAAAAATGCGAAACAGTCGTATCATGTATTCCGTACATCTACAGTACCCATGTGCACACTTTCCATTAGAACTATACAGCACTCTCGAGCAACCCTCTGATGCGCGCGTTTTGCTTACATAACTCAAAGCTGCGCATATGAAGCGCCCTTGCGACCTTCGTATAAATAAACGTCCCTACACGGTGATGTTCCATCATAACGATGGAACTGGTTTACATCCTTTTACATCGTATTGCAGGTATACGAGACATACAAGTTGCTTCTACCACTCTGTGTTCCGAGTGACAACTTAAAAGTCTAAACTGCACAGAGCATTGTAGTCTGTCACACTGTCACACAAGAAGCGCTCCTGAAGCGCTAATTCTTTCGAGCCTTGCAAGTTCTCTTCAACGAGGACTCTTGAACACCATGCCTGATATCCCCGTCGGCGCGCAGATTTTCGACCTCGTCTTCCATTCCTCAGAGTCGCTTGTGTGCGTTGGACTATTGACTGGCGAGGTTAAAGCCTTCAGCTATGACGAGCAAGGCAATCATGAGAGCAAGTTCACATTGAAGCCGTCAAAGCGCTCATGCAGAGGCTTAGCCATGAATGGGGACGGGAGCAGGTTGTGGGCAGTGGGTAAAGGAAAAACACTAACGTGAGTTGATATCGAAGAAGTCATTCATAACTCAGGTTTTCCATTGCAGTGCAATAGATCCTATAACGGGGAAGATTGTAGAAACACGCAAGAACGCACATGAGTGAGTAAGTCGCCAGTCTCTTCGCCTTGGTGTCCGTTGATGTGAACCTCTTATACCAAAGTGCAGCGATAAATCGTGTCAAATGCGCTATGCCTAATCTACTCGCAACTGGTGATGATGACGGTGTAGTGAAGGTATGTCTCGATGGGTAATGTGTATACTTTACACTCATCGCTTCGTTTGACCAGCTATGGGACCCGCGGACACCAGATGCACTCCGAGCCCACACCCATCACTTCGACTTCATTTCAGATTTTCTGTGGTTAGAAGACAAAAAGCATCTAGTTTGCACAAGGTCCGTAGCAATTGCCTGTCGTCGAGCCAGATAAGCCTAAAGAACTTGGCAGTGGTGATGGCACTCTATCAGTTTTGGATGTTAGGTCCAAGAAGCTTGAGCCCTTCGCTCAATCCGAAGATCAAGAGGACGAGCTACTCTCAATTGTGTCTATCAAAAAGTGTGTTCTTCTGATATCTCGCGAAGTCTACGTGAACTCATCTCGTCTCCAGCGGGCAGAAGCTTGTCGTAGGAACACAAATAGGTATTCTATCTGTCTTCAACAGAAAAAGTGGATACGGCGACTGCGTAGACCGGATACCAGGCCATCCTCATTCGATCGACGCGCTTTGCAACATACCTTCACATTATCCGAACGCGCAGTCAACTATCCTCACCGGTTCCTCGGATGGTCTGTTGCGTGCCGTTCAGCTGCTACCTACCAAATTACTTGGAGTAGTAGCGGATCACGGGGAATTCCCTATTGAGCGGGTAGCTGTGGATCACGGAGGCGAAGGGCGGTGGGTCGGTAGTGCGGGTCATGAGGAAGTTTTGAAGTTGACGGATCTCGTGGAGGTGTTTGAGGATGATGGTGATGAGGACGAAGAAGCGGATGAAAACGAGGACGAAGATGACGCGGAAGATGCTGAACCCGAGACCGCGGATGGAGAGGACGCGCAGATGCCTGTGAAGGAAGCTGTCGCTAGTATGGAGACTAGCGAACCGGATAAAACAGGGGATGAAAAGAGTCAGCCTGAGCAGGATTCTAGCGACGATGAGGGGGTAGTTGAACGCAAGAGGAAGAGGAAGAAAGACAAGGATCCCCTGAAGGCTGCGAAGAAGTCCAAGGGTCGGAATACGGTGGAAGCAGAACCGTCCTTCTTTGCTGACCTATAGCACTTCCCTGAGGTTGTACGTTGAAGGCCGTTTTTATACTAAAGGATCAATTCGCTCTCTGCTTGTGTGTAAGCTGGATCTGCGAGGTGGTTCGTACCCGGTGATAAGCTATGTGGGCGCGCACTGGTGCACCTGATTCCGGTTGAGCGCACAGCTGATCTGAGGCCGCTTCGCTTCCCCGGACTTGCATCCTGACCACCATGATGCTCGCGAGGCAAGCAGCGGGCAGAACAGTGCACTCACCATCGCGGTCCCTTCTAATTAGTCGGACTCTCGCTTCGCAGCGGCGGCTGCTGTCGAAGCGAGCCTCCACCATCCTCTCTGCGCTCGACATCGAGATCTCCGAGTGGCCGCTGCCCGGGGTCTACGACGGCCGATGGAGTGGCAGCGGGGAGGTGTTCGAAAGCGTTTGTCCGACAACGGGTGAGGTTCTTGCGCGTGTACAAGCGGTGCGTCTTGTCTTCTGAGTCTCTCAAGTTTGTCCTCATGCTCCATGCCGCGTAATAATCGTTCTGCCCTGATTTATCACAGGCATCGCCGCAGGAGTTGCACACTGCTCTGCGACGGTCGCGTGAGGCGTACAAGTTCCTCAGAACTGTACCAGCACCGAGGAGAGGTGAAGTTCTGAGGCAGATCCGAGAGGCCCTCTCGGCCAAGGTATGTTGTCAATTGAGCCTTGTATGTAGGTATGCTGAGACAGCTGTCTAGAAACATGAACTTGGCGCTCTTGTGTCGCTTGAGATGGGCAAGATTCGGACTGAAGGCGTGGGCGAAGTGCAAGAGTTCGTAGACATTGTATGTACAATGACCTTTACGATCACGCGGCGCAAAATTTAACCTGCAATGTGAAGGCAGACTACGCGGTTGGTTTGTCCAGGATGATGAACGGACGCGTCATTTCCTCGGAGCGACCTGGGCATAGCATTCTGGAAGGTAGGGTCAACGACTTCTGTCTTCGACTTGTTTGCTGATATCTCTACAGTACCAAATCCGTTGGGTGTCGTAGCAGTTTTGTCTGCCTTCAATTTCCCTGTCGCTGTGTACGGCTGGTGAGTTGCTTCTCATGTCCAACAAGATGTTCCGGCCCACGTATTGTGCAGGAACCTATCTCTATCTCTCGCAGCAGGTAACGCAACCGTTTGGAAGCCGTCTCATACAACCCCTCTGTGCTCCATCGCGGTCACCAAGATAATTGCTACTGTACTGGAGAACAACGGAATTCCCGGTGCGGCTGCTGGTCTTGTCATTGGCGGCAAGGAGGTCGGGGCGGGCATCGTAGAGAGCGAGGACGTTGACATGGGTTGGTGTCCCCATATCAAGTCCTCGAAATTGAGCCTGAAGTTCATGAATTTGCAGTGTCGTTTACTGGAAGTGAGGCCGTAGGCCGAAGCGTCGGTAAAGTCGTGCAGTCACGGTTCGGAAAAGTGCTACTCGAACTGGGCGGGAACAACGGTAGGTTCTCCAGCTATTTCGTGTCCTAATACTACTATGTATTTACACACTTTTCATCGACAACAGCGTCAATCATTATGCCAGACGCAGACCTCTCTCTCGCGGTTCCTGCTGTGTTCTTTGGCGCGGTTGGCACAGCGGGACAACGTTGCACTAGCACGCGGCGTCTGTACTTGCACCGGAGCATTGCGCCGTCGTTCCTCTCCCGTCTGCTTGCGCTATACAAGACGCTTACGCCCGGCGACCCGCTCGCAGCCAAGACGCTGCTGGGTCCCATGCACACACCCGCATCCGTCGACGTCTATTCTTCCGCAGTCACCCGCCTGCGCGACACGGGCGCAGAGATCCTCTGTGGTGGGTCAGCGTACGACACCACTGAGCTGCAGAGCGAATTACACGGCGGGAACTGGGTACGGCCGACGGTGGCGATGCCGACGAAGGTGGATCTGAGCTCGGCGGTGTGGCGGACAGAGACGTTCGCGCCGATTCTGTGCGTAGGCGTATTCGACGAACTCGAGGAGGCGATCGAGTGGAACAACGGGGTACCGCAGGGACTGAGCAGCAGCCTCTGGACGCGGGATTTGCGGAATGTGGGGAAGTGGATCGGGCCTGCGGGCTCAGACGCGGGGATTGTCAACGTAAGTTCCGTTCTCGTAATCTTGGCAACTATGTGCCTATCACGCGTGTATACTGCAGGTGAACGTCGGTACGAGCGGCGCAGAGATTGGTGCTGCGTTTGGTGGAAATAAGGTCGGTGCTTGTCTTCTGTCTGATGCCGTGAACGCGTATTAATTTTACATCTTCCATCAACAGAGCACCGGATGGTAAGTGTAATTTCCGCTCACGTTGTAAGGGCGATATTAACTGACAATGTAGGGGACGCGAGTCGGGCGGCGACGCATGGAAGCAGTACGTACGCTGGAGCGCATGCACGATCAACTTCTCAGACGAGGCCCCACTGGCACAAGGAGTGAGTTTCTCAGCTCCGGTCTGACAGACTTAGATACCCTTATCCATGGGATGTATCCCATACGACGGACGGAGCGGGTATACCATTGGACAATAGTATTGTTCGGAACCCACGATGTATATTAAACCTTTGTACATATCGGAAGCCCGTATGATCCTGGAGTTTTATAAAAGGAGCGCGTGACCTGATATAAGGATTAAGCTATGGTATAGGTAATGCTGTTTGGGTTTGCGTGCGTGCTGGCCCCATCGTAATAAGTGGCATGTACGACGCCAGAAGGGCAGAAACGCCGATCCTGTAAAATCAGAGCGACAGCACTTCAGCGAGGCAGCTGCAAATCACAAGCAAAGCACACACATCAGACCGCTGGTAGCGTTCGCCTGACCCTCCTTCGTGCGAAGTGGGTGTTGGTTGAACAGACAGTTTAGCGTGAGCAGCAGGTTCGGCCATGCGAGGAAGCTAGGGGGACATGATCGTGCATGAGCAGCTATTCTCTACGTGGCTGGACGGGACTGGCAAATCACCGGTTGCGGGTAACCATGATGAGGCCCGAGATGAACATGACTGTGGTTCGAAGGAACAGTGTTCAAGAACGAGGACGCATAATTAAAACACACAGCAGAAGCGCATGATGGAAGGTCAAAGCGTACCAGATGCGTTCAGTCCGTCTGTGTGCGTGTGACGAGAAGGTATATTAGAGTCGACAAACAGTTTAGAGCCACAAGTGGACGTACCAGGAGTGTCTGTCTTCCATGAGTCTGGGAAGATAAACTTCGTCTCTGCAGAGGCATCGCGGGGGTCGTCGCCGGAGGACATGGCGGTCGGCTGTTAACAGGGTCGCGATATTAGCGCTGGATGCTCTCGGGCGCTATGGCAACTTGATCGGAGCCGCCGAGACTTCGAAAGCATACTCAAATTGAATCCGTTCGCTTTTGACCAGAGCTTACACGGGCGTAGGATACAAACAAAAAAGTCTACTATAGATGGCGACGATGTTCCTTGTATGTGGATTTTTTCTAAGAAATCTAACGGTTACAACTGCTCTTACTGACCATCTTATGATATTCTGCACTTCCGTAGACTGCTGCTTAGACTTTGTATTTGTAGGTGTGGCCTGCATCGTCATACACAGTGACGTGGCACTACGGAAACAAATTCCGAAAATTACTTGTCCGCTGTGTGTCACCGACCGCACATGCGGAGGTAACAATGGTACGTGTCCTATCGAATCCTGAGTCTATCAACTATGCCCCGATATGACGCAGTCAGCAGGAATATGGATAGTCTCGCCGGACCTACAACATCACCAGCATAACAAAGTGCTAAGATTGATACTTTTGACCCGCCCGAGGATGACAGACGATGCGTCCGATGGCGGCCGCGCGCCGTGATGCACCGGTCAGTAACAAATTCAAATATTAGAAGGGGTCATCGTATGGCTAGCAGCGTCGTGGGCGCCGGTTCAGGCGCGGTTTTCAGGCGCGACTGTGTCTTCGTCCAGTGCGTTTGCCGCCATCTGTGGCAGCGTCTTGATTTTGATCGGTACGGTCGCCGACGAGGGCCAGGACTACGCTTCTCAGAGGGAATATTGTTGTGACCGGGCGTTACATCAGGTTACAGTGTTAGGCGCCCATACTAACAGGTAAACGTGACACAAACATACCATAAATAGTAGTTACCATCAGATTCTATCAAATAAATCAAAGCCTAGGTACAACACTTATTATAACCCTCCCGGCAGCGTCGCCGACTCCCGCTCACTATTGCCGTGTCATCAGTCGCTCAAAATAGGATATCCCGCTCTACGGGCGCCTACCACTTCTCTGCGAGGATTATTGATATTTTTGCGTACTGAGGCACACAGATCTGTAGAGGTGCTTTTGCGATCATAATTTGTCAATGGTAAGATTCAAACAAGCGTATTTTGATGCTGATTGGACCGTAATGGACTGCTGCAGGAGGATCCCTGAAGTTGTATCATGGTCTTTCTAGTGATGGCCTGTAATTATAATTTCCAATGCCAAATATGTCTCTTAAGTACACTGAGAAACTCCGATAGTTTGTATTATATGATTTCAGAGTCTATAGGCTCGATGAGCATGCTCACGATGCGACACATTGGTGAAATGCACCGAAAGCGCCCAACCCGCCGTTCGAATTAGGATAAAGGCGGGATCCCACCCACGGAGCATCGGTGATGATCTCCTGTGTTGGGAGGTCACGGGCCGTCAGTTGTGCTGGCAATCCGGAGATCCGGAGTGATATATTACATAGGCGCCCATGTTTGACTGTTAGAACCCTAGCCTGGGGTGAGAATCAGCCGCTAACAGACCTGGCCCTCGTCGGCGACCGTAGATCGGTGCTCAAAGCTCTAGCCAATAAACGATGCACGCAGCAATGATATGAAAAATAGAATGGGAATTCTCCCGGTGCACAGATGCTTGTGATTTTCTTTTGGCCCTGTTGGTTTCCCTGTCTCAAAGACGTTACTGAGCCGGTACAGGGTACGGTAACCATTTATGGAATTTCTATTCAACTGTTGCTCACCCACACATAAGTAGGTTTGTGATTACACGCTGCGGTTGCTCGCATGCTGGACGGTAATATTTGGGACGCCGACAGCAAGAGATTTGTGAAGCCGCTCTCCAGGAGACCGGTCTCCGCCAGAAGGCGATCTAGAAGATGCTGATGGTACGGTACTCGTGATTCAGATAGGACACTTTTTATTGAATTAGAACATAGACAGATCTTCGCTTGCTGCAGATGGTGGTTTTGCGGTGCTCGATTGGCTCTGTAGACTCAGGGGATTATTTCTCCGAATTCTGCACCCGAGGAACCCTCGAAGTTCGAAAGTGGCAAAGCATGCTTCACGACCTCGCCCGCACAGCCCCGTCTTCCCCGTGGTGGACCTGCCGCCATCATCAGGGCCACTTAACGGGTCGCTTTGGCGCAGAACAACGACATTTTATCTCACAGTAGCAAGTTAGCCCTCTGCGCGTGGTTGGTCTCTGAACCGACGCCTATGGTTGTGACGGTCTCGAGACTTCGAGGGGGTGATTACTGTCCGTCCTCTGGGCTCGCTTCATTTATATCCGTCCCGCTTGCGTTTTGCTGATCTCAGATTTTGGAGGCCCCTTGCCGCCCATCGGACTCGATACGATGATGCGCCTCAAAACACATGTGGCGAGGGTGCATTTGTGTATTCTGATGGATGGTTGTGTGCATTGTTCGAAAAATCTGCAAGCTTTGGTGAGATCTTGCGCTTTGTCATGCGCGGGGAGGTTCGAGTTCATGTCCGGGGGACAAAGTCTTCATGCCACACCGGTGGTGTTCAATATTATTCCGGAGGTACCCGCGAGGCTCTCACCAGACGTCTCTCCGCTGACAATGTTGACGTGGTACCTTTGGAGAACGGCGAGAACCTGAGTTGTGCCACAGACTGTTGTCTGATTGATACAAATTGTGGCGACGGCTTCTAGCGTGTGGCGCGGGGAGCGTTGAGTAGCCTCGTGGCCTGAGGGGGAAAGAGCGGACGCCGACTTACTGGATGGGTCTCGGCAGGGCTGTTGAATTTACCTTCCTCCTCTCATCAGGCGTTTCGCGGTATCAAAGGGCATCAATCAAGATCACCCTCTCTCCGCTAAGCGACTAGGGGGAGCGTGAGTGCGAACCTGCCTTGATATGGACGAGTGCATGTGGTGCAGCTAGAGCTTGTGCTTTGCAAGGTGATACTTCTAGCAGGACCAGATAGCCCGCAGAGAGCTATAGGATGCCTGCCCCACGTCGGAGGATCTTATGGTCGGCTCTCTCCCAAGTCTGCAGCATGAATCTGGTTCAATTCTGGTTCTTTCGTCTGAAACGGATCAAATTGTCAGCAGAATCGGGAAAGATCTGCGCGATCGCTTGGATTGCATCCGTATTTGGCCCTTTTATGCAGATTTGGGGTGGACGCTTTTGGCGACGGCGAACTTAGACTAGACGCCCGACAGGCGAACTAACCAAAAGGTGAGACGGGCGCGGAACGGCCCAACCTCGAACGCTTGTTTGTTCCTTCCTTCATCATCTCTGCACGCCTTCATGCTCGACAGCGTCGACGGTGAGCTCGCCTGAATTATTAGCTCTTCTCTCCACATCGTTCTCGCTTGCTTACACGCTCTCTTAGTCCCCGCTCGGAACCACTTCCACTCTCCCTTCACCTTCAGTCCGAGCGTTTGAACACGCGACACGCCCACGAACGCATACGCGCAACGACCCTCCTTACTCTTATTTTGCCTTCTCTATCGTTCATCATACTCGTTCGTCGCCTTCGCCTTCTCTCTCTCTAGCTCGACACGCGACCATGGGCCCCGGACGCTCCCCAGGACGGCTGCGGTCGAAGACCGCTGACTTCTCTGACATGCTGCGCGGCAACCCAAAACAGCCTTCGGACAACGCGATACCCCCCATGCCGACGGTTCTTCCAACAGCAGAAAACACTACTCCCAAGAGCAGGCGCAAGCTTACTGGTTTCTTGGGCCTCAAGCGGAAAAGCGCGGGCATTACCCTCGGCTTGGAACCGGGCGCGAGGGAGCTCAAGGACGGCATATGGAGAACGGAGGATTCTGCTCCTGCCGTGCCCGATGATTTGCTTAACAGGTGAGTAATCGTGTTCCCATAATATTTTCTTCGCGTCGGGTCCGCGTCACGAGGCCGATTACCGTGCACATTTGTTCCAGTGTTATGCCTGGAGGTCTTGTGCATCGCAACAATCGGCCTGGACGCGTTTCTGTGGGTCTTGACGTATGTCTGGCATCAGTTGCTATGTTGCCAGGTACGCTTTGAAACGCGGCAACACAGACGCTCTTCCCGCGTCTGCCACGGAAAAATCTTGACATGCTCCCCTGGGAGAATCCGCGAGCTAATGCAGTGACACGACGATTTTTTGCGTTGTTTCACAAAGTCGGTCGTAAAGCGCGCTGTGCATATCGTATATCTCCAAGGAGATGGTCTACATTTTGACCTGAATAACGTTAACAGTTTGATGAATCTGGCTGACGCGTCTGTTGCTTTCCAGTCGTATCTCTGCTTCTGAAGCGTCATCAGGATCTTCCTTGCCGTCGTCTTTGCCTCCTTTGAACGTCTCACCGCCGTCGTTTGGAGGTCATTTTGCGCAAGCATCTACGACACCAACCAAATCCCGTTCGTCAGGTATAAACCAGCAACCGTCGGAGACCGATCGCCAGAACGCCAGTTCTTCTAACGCAACGCCGTACCGCGCACTGCGCACGCAAAAGTCCGTGTCCTTCGAAGTGTCTCGCCCGTTCAATGTCGCGCATAATGCGACTGCCTCCGCGATGCCGAGTATGTTGGATAAGACTAAGAAACCGGTGATCACAATTTCTGCTCCTCCAGGGGTGGAGGACGATGCAAATCTGTTCAATGCGCCCAGAAACCCACCTCCCCCTCCACCTTCGTCATCCCCATCCAAGTCAAGCTCTGGTCAAGGCCACTCGAGAAGAGCACTGGGCTTTTCCTTTGGACATCACAGGAAAGACGAAGTCAAGGAGAAGGAACGCGTCATCTCGAGTCCGATCGCGGGGGAACCGCTCACTCCAGTGCAGAACAGATATGCGGCATCTGCAGGTGATCAACCGAGCCCGACGCCTTCGTTGAGTCCGTTATTGCCCCCGTCGATGCGCTTCCCTGTCCCGCCGACTCAAGCGGGATCAGCGGCCAACGGAGACCAATCGGCGGACAAAGGCGACGAAACACTTACGGGCGCTTTCCAGACGCATTCGCCTTCTAGCACACTTTCCCCAACTGTCTCTCCTCATACAGCTACTCCTAGCGATCTGGCTGACCGCTCGCCAACTCCTAAGCCTACACGTACACCAGCTCGGCCAGCACGTCCCACTTCCCTCATACTACCCAGCCCCACAACCCGCCGCTCGCCACCTTCCGCACCGCCGAAAGTTCCTGCATCACCTTCCAGTGCGAATAGCAAACAGTCTGCTGCTTCGCTGAAGATTCGCTCTCGACGATCATCGCGTTCACCATCGCCAGCCAGCCCGCCCCCAAACGATCCTCTTCCTTCGCCTCCGACAAGCGCGACATTCCCGTCGTCTGATACGGAGGGCTGGACCACTGACGCTAGCACAACAATTGGCGGCTGGACGACGGACGCTAGTTCTCGTATGGGCTCCGTAGGGACTATCCCGTCATTAGCCAGCCGGCGCAGTGTCGCCAGCGCCGCCAGACTGCGGGCGAACACTATTGCTGTCGTCAACAGCAGTAAGCTCGCGAATACCGGTACGGTGTCCAGTGGCGACGAGATGGACAGGGTGAAAACCCGGAACAGTCGCGCCGCCGATCTATCACACTGCATCCCCAGCGTTCTTTCTGGCCGTCATTCGGACAGGAAGGAAGAACGCGATCGGGCGAAGGAGCGGATCCGCGCCGATACCATCGTTGCACCTTCCCGCTCTCAGACGAGCCAGAGCAATGGCGAGGTGACACCGACGCGCGACGAGACCCCTGGTCAATCTCTCCGCGCCGCGCACGAAACATTCGTGCGCATGCTTCGCGAGAAGCACGCGGCAGAGAAAGCAGAACTTCTCAAACGCATCGAGCGTTTGGAGAAGGAGGCCAGGCGGCGCGAGCGGGAGATCAAGGGGTTGAGATGGCTTGTCATGAATGCGAATTCGGAAAACGGCGGCGCAGGCATGCTTTCAATGGAGGACCAGCTGGTCATCGGGCGGTTACGCTCGGGTTCGAAAGCGTCAGATTTGAGTGCTGTCAGCTCCGGTCGGTCGCGCTCAAGCTCAGTCATGCACACCGCTCCCGGTGAACAGGACGGGAAGCACTCGCCTGCTAACAGCGTCGAGGAAGGCTTGAGGGACTTGCAAGACACCGTCGGCGATCTCATCGCGCCAAATCGCGCCGCCCAAACATCCGAGAGCGGACCCCGACCTGATTCGCCTCCAGGAGGTGCTGCCCTGAAGAGGTCGAATACCATGCCAGATGGTTACGCAACCTCGATGGCGAAGCAGTCCCGGCGGTCAAGCTCGCCCGTTCCTGCGGTACCTTCCAGGCCAAGTGCGCCAGGTGGCCTTGGCTTCGACATTCCCACTATTCCTGGTTCTCAGTCCGACATGTCATTGTCTACGGCGGACAGTCTTCCTTCACTCTCCAGCACCAGCACCGCCTCATCCACTCTATCCGTCATTCCTGAGGTGGCATCCCTCCATTCTGACACAGACAGCCTGCGGGCAGCCAAGGACAAGGAGCAGCGGCGTGCGTCGAAGGTGCTGAAGCGAATCTCTGGCTCGCCATCTGTGCATGCTTCTTACGCCGCGAACCTCAAGATCGGCATGTCACCGTCGATAGAACAAGTCCTAGACCGCACTCGCGACGCGGAACCTGGTGGTATGGATGATGTACTGAGGAAGTTGCGAGCGTTCTCTAGTTCTGCGTGAACGCTTCGATCCGAGACGCTCTTTTTCTTAGCGATTCTGGCGTGCCATTGTAGGCTGCACCCACACATTCCTTCTATTCCTCGTTACTTGCGCTTTTGGAGTACATGGGTTCAGTTTTGTGACATAGCTGCAATCTCCCATCCCGATATCCGTTGCATTTCGTCCTTCATTTTCTCCTTTCCTTTTGGCATCTACTTGAGTCGGATCTTCGCATTGGATTTTGGATCTGGAACTTCATCATACTCTCTTTTTTGCTTCTAAGTTTCGTCGCCGTATCACTCGCTTTGTCGGATGCAATTCTTCCTCATCGTTGGCACTGTATCCATACCAACTTAGTTCGTCACTCGCTTTTTCACGAGGTTAGGATTCTCCCGTTGATATGTTGTCAGTATTATACCTTCTAGACTATCCTCGAGCGCACGTAGACTTGTATATGTACTATACGGTTATCATCTCTATAGTAGCACATTAGTGCGACCACAGCTGATAAGTGAGCTTGCAGTGTTTACCCATCAATCTACCAACTTGAAGTACAAGATAAAGCTATGATGTATACTGTCCCAGACTCCAAACCAGTCACGCAAGGGAGGATGAG